>JALPQI010002205.1:0-115320 GCA_025490895.1 Thaumatotibia leucotreta
TTTTACACTGCTACCAACATTAGTACCAGATTATTTATTACAATAATTATAAATTAAAATAATATAAGGTTAAAATATAATTTTAAAAGAAAGGTTTTGTTTTTTAAATTATTAATGTGATATAATATATTTTTGTACCAATTACAAACTTCATATTATGCAAAATTACTTATTTTTAACTCTGGCAACTAAGCGCGGTTTTAAAAGCAAACTTATCCATAGACAATGACAGCTGCATTAAAAAAAAAACCTTCCCGCTTTCCGCTAGCAGTTGAAAGTCCTACCGCGAACTTCGAAATTGAGTTTCGATCATTTGTCTCTGTCACTTCAACAAGATTATTATTAGAGTGACAGAAACAGATGCTCGACTTTTGCGAATTTCGAAATTCGTGGACGGCCCCCAGTTCTGTATAGGTTTGATTCAAGTCGATTCGCATATAGTTTGTGCCAATGTGCAGTGCCTAAAAAATGTGATTTGTTTCATTATTATTATTAATTTCTAATGTTCTGCCTGCTCCTTTTGGGAGTGCAGGTATGTATGAGCTAACAATATTATTTTAGTTTGTTTATATACAATACATACTAGGTGTTTATTGGTGACAACTGGAATAGATGTGTGGCGTTCATTAATGTATGATATTTTATTTATTCTGTGTATGCTATGCCACTTAGTCGTAGAAAAAGTATAGTATGCAACGTTGTATTATTAGTTCAAAAAATGCTCGCGACGTCTTCAATTGCGATACTCGCCCTTCGGGCTCGTATCGCAACTCACGCCGCTTGCATTTTTTGATCCCTCATAATACCACTATTGCATAAAATACTATAAAAAACCCTACTTACTCGCACATCCGCTGGTCAGAGAGTTCCAGAAATTTATTTATATTGGCCGATGACGTCACCTGGATAAAAAAAGTTGTTTAATTACAATAATATAATTACTTTTCATATGTTTTTGTTTTATAAATTATAAGAATATTTCATTATTACTGGTGCAACAATGATCACATTATTATATGATCATTATGAGATCACAGATTTACATTAATAAATGTTTGTGACCGCTCATTTAGACGCATTCTATCTGAACCTGATGCATGTAAACACCAAGTTTTTTTTTAATAATTTTAAATAGATACAATGAATCAATTTTGCTTATTTTTATATTTAATTTTAGAGCCGATTGCGAATAACTTAAACACTTACCTCATTCAAGTCTTCTTCAGTCGAGTAGTCATTATACTAAAGATGGAAAGATAAAATAATAAATTTACAGTTCAAAAGGACTTACGATAATTACAGGTTTTAGAAGACAAAGAAAAAGTAGACAGGTTTCATAAGAATAGTTACACATACACGGGACAATCTAAAGAGTTCGACTGTGGCTGGGTCTTGGTGAACAGTCAAGTGCAAAAATATGTATCAAAAAATCCTCTCATAAATATGTTATAATGGCGATGTTCATACTAATAATCATCAAAATATTACAACTTCACTTGCTTATGAATTATTATGGGATCGAATATATAAAATTGTTCAGATTCTATGGGAAATGAATATTAAATAGATTTTGAATTGTCAAGATATCGGTAGAAATTTTTTTTTTGTTAACGCTGAAAAAAAAATCGCCCATTAATTTTATTTTGGATCTAAATCATGGACTAAACTAAATCAGGATGTAAGTGAATACTTACGTTTATATTTCTATTGTAAAGCCGGGATTCCACTTCCACCATGCCTTCCGACTGAAACAGAATTTACAGAATAGAGCCGATAAGATATTTATTTTTTCTGAAAGCTTAACTATAATTTATAATAAAAAGAATGGGACTGACGCCACCGATCGACTTATTTAGCCTTTGTGCCGCCACGTATTTTACTCACATTGTAGGTCTATATATTATTATCTGTGGACCAAGACTTATTATATTGGTATTTGGCGTTGAACCCGCGGTGCCGAGATCAGTCGTTGGGGTCCAAAATGTAAACGAAATTGGAGGCGTTTTCGAAAATATTGTACACTAGTAACACATTGAAACTTACTTCGGCTTCATAAGTGTTCTCAGATGGATAGTAACCGCCCTGTAAGAAAAAAAATGTTAATATTTTTGCGTGAATATTGTAAAATAGGGATGATGACTGTAGTTAAAATAAATTATTTCTCATTATGGACGACGAAATGATTACTGATACGTATATTGCAGTAATTTTTAGTACGGAACTTCTATTTAATAAATTGGAAAGAACTTAAAAGAGTAGGTCATGTGGCAGTATGCAAACGTGACGTGATTTTTGTATATTCCATATAAGACTTCATAGTGGCGATAGCTTTGACAGTTCGAAAGAATATTGATTTGACTTGCCAGTCATCATGCCTATTGGACTGGATAAATAGGTATCTAATTTTGGTAATAACTTAAATTTATCAGTCCCTTATTCATATAAGTCATACGTCAGCTAAGTATTGTTTATCCCTTTCGGTCTTTCCAATATGTATATAAGAACGAAAGGGACAAACAATACTTAGCGGCTTGTTAAGTTAACCCTCTAATGCATACGAAGCCAAATATGGTTTCATTGGTTTTGGACTCTATTGACTGCTGTTAGGGTTCAAATTTGAAATGCATTTTTGCCTGTCTTATGCATTAGAGGGTTAAGGGACGTTTATGAATAAGGGGGTTATTTATTAACCCCCTTATTTATTAAAACCCCCTTATTCCTTATTTATTTAAGTTAGCAAACGTTTATGAATAAGGGGGTTATTTATTAACCCCCTTATTTATAAACGTTTGCTAACTTAACAAGCCACTAATAATTGTTTGTCCCTTTCGGTCTTAACAATATGTCCATAAGAGCAAAAGGGACAAACAATTATTAGCGGCTTGTTAAGTTAGCAAACGTTTATGAATAAGGGGGTAAATGTTTAGTACTAACGAGTGGTTTATCGAGTCATTGTATGAGAGAATGTATGGAAGATGAGACCCATCGTTCCTTCAACATGAGCTATCAGGGTGCTAACGCTTAATCGTCAATCGTAAACGAAAGGCAGCTAACTGTCTTTGTCGCACTAATATGACAGAGTGACAGAGAGGAAAAACTACGATACGCTACTAAGCGTTAGCGATTGGCAACTTGGCTAAGCATCCTATTATAGTAAGAGGACTAAGTGACCCATGGATGTTTGGTACTCACGAGTGGAGTGTCGAGTCGTTGTATGAGAGAATGTATGGAAGATGAGACCCATCGTTCCTTCAACATGAGCTATCAGGGTGCTTAGACAAGTTGCCAATCGCTAACGCTTAATCGTCAATCGTAAACGAAAGGCAGCTAACTGTCTTTGTTGATTGGCAACTTGGCTAAGCACCCTGTTATAGTAAGAGGACTAAGTGGCCCATGGATGTTTGGTACTCACGAGTGGAGTGTCGAGTCGTTGTATGAGAGAATGTATGGAAGAAGCGACCCATCGTTCCTGGGCCGGTGTACGTTCTTTCAACAAGGGCGCTATCGTTTGTAGTAAGAGGACTACGTGGCCCATGGATGTTTAGTACTCACAAGTGGAGTGTCGAGTCGTTGTATGAGAGAATGTATGGAAGAAGCGACCCATCGTTCCTGGGCCGGTGTACGTTCTTTCAACAAGGGCGCTATCGTTTGTAGTAAGAGGACTACGTGGCCCATGGATGTTTAGTACTCACAAGTGGAGTGTCGAGTCGTTGTATGAGAGAATGTATGGAAGAAGCGACCCATCGTTCCTGGGCCGGTGTACGTTCTTTCAACAAGGGCGCTATCGTTTGTAGTAAGAGGACTACGTGGCCCATGGATGTTTAGTACTCACAAGTGGAGTGTCGAGTCGTTGTATGAGAGAATGTATGGAAGAAGCGACCCATCGTTCCTGGGCCGGTGTACGTTCTTTCAACAAGGGCGCTATCGTTTGTAGTAAGAGGACTACGTGGCCCATGGATGTTTAGTACTCACAAGTGGAGTGTCGAGTCGTTGTATGAGAGAATGTATGGAAGAAGCGACCCATCGTTCCTGGGCCGGTGTACGTTCTTTCAACAAGGGCGCTATCGTTTGTAGTAAGAGGACTACGTGGCCCATGGATGTTTAGTACTCACAAGTGGAGTGTCGAGTCGTTGTATGAGAGAATGTATGGAAGAAGCGACCCATCGTTCCTGGGCCGGTGTACGTTCTTTCAACAAGGGCGCTATCGTTTGTAGTAAGAGGACTACGTGGCCCATGGATGTTTAGTACTCACAAGTGGAGTGTCGAGTCGTTGTATGAGAGAATGTATGGAAGAAGCGACCCATCGTTCCTGGGCCGGTGTACGTTCTTTCAACAAGGGCGCTATCGTTTGTAGTAAGAGGACTACGTGGCCCATGTAACCGGCACGGGGGCAGGTCGCCGTTCCTCTGTGGAAAAAAAATATGTTGGGACATCGAAGTCAAATGATTCTTTATTGAAATTGGGATCGTAACAAACTCTTTTGAATGGTCTAAGTTACACATAAAATTAAAACTACTTCCGGTTCTAAACCTACATCGCTGACCTGAGAGGAACCGGTAAGAAGCTAGGCGGGATTTGTTTTTTCGAATAATTACGATACATACAAGTAACATGCATTAAAAAAAACTAAAAAGTAAAATATATTTTAAATAAATTGAATGATAATAATAACAAGAGAAGTAAAGTTTCTTAGTTACACAAATCGACCTAGTCCCACGTTAAGCTCAATTAAGGCTTGTGATGTGGGTACCAAGCGACGATATATATAATAGATAGATACTTAAATACAAATAGCCACGACCAAATAAATATTTGTGGCAAATAGATACACAAATTATGCCCTGGGATTCGAAAACGAAACCTCTAGTTTCATAGGCAGGGTTACTACCAACTGGGCTGCCAACAATATTTATCTAATCGGCTTGCTAATTTAAGAGACATTTATAAATAAGGGGGTAAGCATGTTATGTTGTATACAAAAACAATAGTTTTACAAAAAGTGATTAAAATTTACCCAAAAATTTTAAAAAATGCGTTGTGATGTTTCTGACGAGATCTCACCTTTTTGTTTCGTTTTCGTCATAGGCGTCCATCAGTCTGTTGAATAAGTCGCACTCCTCCAATATCTGTAACCATAGTTCGGAATTAGTTGTCATTTTTTCGTCACACCAGTTATGTACAGTCAGGGAATTCAATTTCCTACCCATTTCGTAGAAATGTTGTTAAGCATTCACGTTGCATTAAGGTCGAAATTTTAATTTTAGTATTGATGTGTCAATACCCATTATTTGTCAGTGTCACTGCACGTCACATAGAACCTCTTTACGAAGTTATTTACTTTTCTAATAAATAATTACTTAAACACATGGCAGATGCTGTCAGTGTCAGTTGAGAAAATAGTGAAATAATTTTCAAAAGCGAAATTATTGTGAGCGCAAATGTTAGAGTTACACCAGGAAGGAGTAGGAATTCATGAAATAGCACGTTGGTTAAATGTGATTAGGAACACTGCTCGCCGTTGGGTACGGCGATACAATGCTGAAGGAAACCTTATTGATCAAAGGCAAAATAACCATCGCCCGCTAGCATTAGCCGAAGACCAACGCCGATTAATGCGACGTCAATATAATTTGGATGGCTCTACGACAACAGGACGGTTTGCAGAAATGTTTGACGTTCACCCTAGAACAATAAGGAATTGCCTACATGCAATGGATTTTCATCACAGGCGGCCTGCGAAAAAAATTGCATTGACCGAGGCTCATAAAGCAGCGCGACATCACTTCGCCCGTCAGTAATTAAATCTTGACATCTACAGCATTTTCCAGGTCTCAAACCGGTCAAAATTTCATTTGTGGCGTGGTCATTCGCGATCTTGGTGGATACACGTGTTTTTAATTGAATTTTTTATGACTATTGTGTTAATTTGTTGCGTTGAAAACTTATTTTTTTTAATAAACACCCTGTGTGTGTGATTGATTAAATAAGATTTAATGAGATAAAATAGTGTTCTTGTTATGAATAATATATGTTATGAATAAAGAACGTCCGTTATGCTTTTATTGAATTATCACTTTAGTCAATTATGTTAGTTTATCGACAGAAACATTTTGCTTTCCGCCTATATATCGGCACCAGCGGCCCTACCACGAACTTTGAAATCCGCATATTTCGAGAATTTGTCTCTCACTCTCTAATGACGCCTTCGTTAGAGTGACAGAGAAAAATGATCGATATTTACGAATTTCGTAGTTCGCGGTAGTAGACCAGTGTCTGGATTCGTCGACAATCAAAAATTTAAACTTTGATTCCGAGTTCCCGAGTCATTCAAATATAGCAAGACTGAAAGCGATAGAAATATATTTTGTTAGATTTTCGATTACTGTCATCCATTTTTAGCAGTGCCTTGACGTTTTACAGTTCCCCATGTCAACGTTCTTATTCATATCAGTTGCCTAGTAACACAAACGAATGCGTCTTATATGTCAAAGTAACGTTGTGCTTGGTAGATAGCTCTTATGATGACTGTTTGCTATACGATATTGATCCTTAGGTGGGTAGGAATTTAAATTCCCCGACTGTACGTGCGTCGATGCGCGATGCTTCAGTTTAATAAAATTTTCATCACACTTGCTGTCTAAGCGCGCCATTGCTTGCGTGCATAGCGGGAGTAATAGAAATGTTAGTATGTACGTCATTTAATAATATTATGTCTTAAAACTTATTTTTTTGGTAAGCGGAATACTAACTCAAGTCATAAAAGCCCTCCGCCTACGGCGTGGGGCTTCTAACACTCTCGTTAGTAATTCCGTACTTACTTCCCTTGATATACAATGTACTATATTTAATTTACTATAATATAATTATAGTATAAGCTCTTCATTGCTTTGCGACTTAAAATTAGGTACCTATATTCAAATTAATTCAAATAGATTTGTGATTTTTTTTTAAATTTCTTTTATCATGAAATAAAACTATGTAAACGGATAAACTCGCGTATATTAACTAATTTTAACTTCATCATTCTCATCATTTTCTTTTATCATTATAAGGGTCAATCACGTTTTTTTTTGTTGTTATTCAGTCACGTCACCCAGGGGACGAATGGAGCATAGTTTACTAGAAGAAAGTATCTTGCACGCTATACTAACATGATTATTGGTTGACTTGACTCACTATGGAAGGGCCACGTAACAATAAAATCAAAGTTTTATAAATTATAATGCTATTAACGTTTTGACAGCCACAGTCTGCTATAGGCGACGCCGGAAAGTCTTGCCACAAATGCCAACGACGGCTACAGCCGTCACCGTCGCCGATACAATAGCGAGTTACTCGGTAAATCGTAAACTTCAATTTCGCTTAAATAATAGTGAACGCGTAAATAATAGTGGAGCTAGGCATTTTTCTTCAAAAGGTTAAACTGTGATTTTAAGGGTGACGTAGGAGTACGTATGGCAACGCCTGACATAAAAAATGTGACTGACCCATAATTGGCTATGTAAAGTTTTCTGAAGGTATGAATATTATATTTTTCCCTGATAGCCGTCGTCTTGGTTCAACAATACGCGGCTCTTTTATTTTTATGGCCTATAAATTGTTAATTATCTTTTTTTAAGTGAGTGAGATGACATTTGTGCAGTTTTATGGATGAATAGAGCCTAATGCGTTCGTCCGCCATTAGTACAATGAAAAAGAAAAATAAATCTGTCTACGTCAATGTCGCTCGTGTCATTCATTTATTTCACATTTGCACAAATGTCATTTCACTCACATAAAAAAGATTATTAACCAATTTTAGAACATAAAAATAAAAGAGTTGTATTTTCTTCAACGTTAAAAATGTTAAAATGATGGCTATCAGGGAAAAACTTTACACAGCCAATTGCGTGTGCCACGTATGAGATGGGGTTTGTACTCACATGTCTAGCGTATTGCGTCAAGTAAGCTTGGTTGGAAAGCGCGTTCCGCACCATTACCAAAACTTGCGCGTGCAAGAAGTTGTTGTCCGGGTGAGAAAATAACATGTCGATTAACACACCGGGCGTACCTGCAAATAGGATTACTTATTCAATATAATTAAACGTTAACACACGTGTTTTAGTCACTACGCGCGACTTGTTTCGGAGAGCCTAGGTTTCCAGTTTAATAACATTTATATTTAATTTACTATCTATAATATATATTATAGTATAAGCTCTTTATTGCTTTGCGACTTTAAATTAGGTACCTATATTCAAATTAATTCAAATAGATTTGTGGGAAAAAGAAATTAAATTCCTTTTTTAGTACAGATGGTGCATTTTTAGGCTCTAGTGCGAGAAGTGGCTCATTTTACGTCAGGGCCAAAACTTCGGAGGGCCATCTGTACTCAAAAATGTCGTACGAGACACGTGCAAAAAGGAAATTCGTAACTCGTGTCGATTTAAAACATCGGCATTCGTTTCGGATTTCCTGTTTTTCGCACTTGTGTTGTAATGTACTATTATCGCATTATCAAGCATTAAGCCCGCGTTCATGCCAAGCGACGGGAAATTCCGAAACATGTCGCGCGTAGTTACTAAATACACGTAAGTTTAACCGTTTAATTATATTTATAATTATGTCTCACGAAAGTTTCAATTCAAGGATTATTTATTGTTTCAGTTTTTGTTCAATTAAAAATCAGCAGTTCCATCTTATTCTGTGTCTCTAAAAAACGTGACACAGGGTGATTTTTGCATGAGATGATGTTTTGTTTCCAATTTTTGATGTGTGGATTAAAATATAGTGTGAAAAATAAATACAAGTGCACCGGATTTTTTTAATATACTGAGTCTAAACAGCAACTAAAAGCGTGGCAAAGTGGTATGAAACAAGACTTCATACTTCTAAATATACGTCATACAGTAAAATTGCCCAAAACATTAACTCTGAAGAAAAAATAAATAATTAGCAATTTGATAAAATACTTCCGGTAGATAATCGGAATCACAGACCCAAAATCAGGCTGTACACTGACTATACATTTAAATTGCATTACTTGACTATATTAGTCAGTGTGTAATTTGAACAGTAAATAAGAATAAGTTACTATAGGTAATTTCGCCAGAGTTGAGGTGAATGATTACACACACATCCAAATGAAGTACTAATTGCAAAAAAAATTGTGAATGAATGAGTGACTCGCGTCAAAATATTGAAGCAAATCCCTTGAACAATCTTTTTGGTCAATCTTACAGTTGCAATTGAGTTTGCTGTCAGTACAAAAAAAGAACACTAATTTCAAATTCGCCGTGTGTTTACATCACATGTTGATGTGTGTGTGACTACGAACAAATAAAACATGGAAGCCGCACGCCATAGTAAATTGCCTTTCAAAAACGGTCCTGAATTTTAGTTGACAAATGTCACCCCTTCTTTAATGCATCACGGCAATGAATTTCAATGTCAACCTATAAAAACTTAAGCCGCCATTTAAAAATAGTTGTGATTGGTCCATCAAACTTTTGATTGGCTATATTCTATAACCATTTGTCAAAGATGTTGCGCCGAAATAAGCGCGGTGTTAAGAAAAGCTCTATGTCCTGCCCATCTTGGCACAATTGAACAATTGATTTTGGGGGCATTTTTGAGCTGGCGTTAGACGTCCATGTTATATATGGTCGCAGGTGTGTGACCTCAACTCTCGTGGAACTATCTATACTAAAAGTGCAATTTCATAAATAAATGATATTTTTTTCTAACATAATAATACTAGAAATGGTAGCATACCTAACGTGACCATAGTAGAAGCCACCTCATCGACTTCAGAGCCACATAACGCTGCCAATAAAGCAGCAACTTGCAACCGGGCCGCACCCACTACCACCCGGGGCCTAGAGGCCTTAGGCCTCGCATTAATTGAGGCCTCGATTGGGGCAGATTCTTTATCTGAGACAACCGTAGATTTACTGTCAGGAGTAGCTGCGGCATTTGTTTTGGCTGTTTCTACAGTCGCTTTGTCTGAAACCTCTTCTTTAAGTCCATCTGCATTTACTTTATTAGAGGGCTCGAAATCTTTTGAGGCTTCGAGGTCTTTGTTCGAGGCCTCAAGACATTTTTCCGAGGCTTCAAGATTTTTTTCCGAGGCTTCAAGATTTTTTTCCGAGGCTTCAAGATTTTTTTCCGAGGCCTCAAGATCTTTGTTGTCGGCCTCAGGCTTGTCTGGGACTTCGATGGGGGCCTCTAATTCGGAGCCGCGTTCGGGAGCATGTATTTCGGTGGTGATGGGGGAATCTGGGGTCGGAAGTAGGCCCCCACCGCCGTCCGTTGGGGCTTCCCACGATGAAGGCTCCTGATGACAATTATAAAGTTAACCTCACTTGCATGATATAGGGTTAGCCAGCTAACACGGGGTTATCCGGTTATTAGGATACAAAATTGTAAAAATAGGGACCATCCCACTGATTATACTTAATATTTATTTATTTAAGTTGTAGTGTTGTTACTAAAAGTGCCACTTTTACCCTCCTAAGGCCCATACATACAAGAGAAATACATAAAATTTGCCATTGACATATTTACCTACTCTGCCAATTAATTTCAGTTAGTCCGAAAATTTTAAGAGACAAAACACGATGTATTACCTCAGGATGTATTACCTAAGGATGTATTACCTCATCTTGTATTACCTATGAAAACAATAAACATTACTGATTACTGATTACAAATGCAACTCTGTTGTAATTAAATAGAATTTAAATTTGTACGATGTTAGTAAGTACCACACGTGGGACCATGGGTCATACGAGGATAGGGTGAACCTTATACATCTTCCGGTTCAATTAAATATGTACAGTCAGCTGCCGAGAAAAGTAGACCCTCTTGCATACAAATTTGTATGCAAGGGGGGGTACAAAACATATGGAAAAATGAAAAATCCTCAAATAAAACTCACATGCATGTACTCTGGTTGAAGCAGGGCTGTGTGAAGAAGAGGCAAGTGTGGCGCCACCGCTAGCTCCACGGCACCGCGCGTGTGACACCCTCCCCTGTTCAAACAAATACATATTGTCAGCAATTGAAGGGATGTTTACAAAACAACATAACTAGCATTTTTTCCAAATTTGAGTTTTGAATGTCATACTGTTCGTCATCAAAGGAGCTACAGAATGTGAAATAAAATTGTCTAAAAACTTTCCCGTTTGGCAAAAAAAAAATATTTTATTTCCCATACTAAACTGCACTAAAAAGTGTCGAATAAAACTACAGCATTAATACTCAGAGTAAACCATATTCTAAATCGACTTATAAAATGGGAAATATTAGCGTATACGACAATTTTTTTCAATTCAAAAATTTGTTTTTTCACAAATGTGCATCAAGTTTTGCACAAAAACAACGTAACTACTCAAAATTTTACAAAAACAACGTAAGTTTTTCCAAAAAAAGTAATGAGAACACAAATAAACGGGTAATCTTAACTTACTGATTATATATCTTTACCGCTTCTGAATATTAAGCTTTAATTCCTCGCACAACGCATCAGTATTGCGATACAGCGAGGAAATGCCGCCAGCATCCTCGGTACAATGCCACAAGGGCCAATCTTATCTTAGATATAGGTTAGGTTAAGTAGATTAGTTAGATTTAATGTATGTACATAAATTGTAGTTTTGAAAATAAATATATTTAAAAAGCTTTAATGAATATTATTTAAAAAGGAATTTAGTTTTATCGCCCTCCTGTAAAGTTATGCTCAATGTCACATTGACAATGTAATCTAGTAACTGGAGTTCGAGGTCAAAGAATCTACGAAAATATTGCCACAACAATGAAATGTTCTTACAATAGTAAATCATTATTTTCTAAAAACAGACGTTGAGATATGTTATTTATTGGTAATTTTAATTCTTTAATTTATAGAAACAATATTATTTACTTATTTTCACGTAAATATACGATATTTTAATAAAAACTTAATTATCCGCAATTATTAGTAACAAAGTTGGTATTGCGCTGGTATCACCTCAGGTGTTAATAACATTTGGTTCAGCAATTTATAATAATAATAATAATATGACGCCCAAATAATTTGTAAAAGAAATGCTTAAAATATACCTCTTAGAGTATATAACCAACTTTGTTTCAACAAAAATGTGACAAACTCATTTTAAACCTTAAAATAAGCGATAGTAAGTTCAGGACTCAACACTGATGGTGTTATAAAGGCTTCTCGGCTTTTATGGGAGTGTACCCGATTTTTACCCAGGACTCAGGAGGATAAGTGATGAAGAAGACAAATAAAAAATAAAATACAAAAAATGCTTTCATTTTACATTTCCAAATTTCTTTCGTATAATTTTAACCCGTAATAAGGTACCCCTGCCTTATTACGGGTTAAAACTGCTTAGTAATAGTATAGTATATTACTTATACTGCTTAGTAATTTAACCAAACCTACTGTCTTAAAAAATATGGCACGCTGTCGTATGTGTTCACTGGTAATTCAACTTCTTTTTAAAATAGGCTTTGAAACGTTGGCTCTTATCATTTTAAGTTCTTTACAAGAAAATTTTGTCATATCAATGTTAGTTAAGAGAAAAGAAAAGTTTTTAGGTATTTACGTGTTTTTAAGAAAATCCTAGTTGTGAGAGCCATATTAAACAAAAAGGCGTACAAACATTACACAGGTATGTAATGTTTTTATTAGGAATTATTTTAAATAAATAAATTAAATAACAAAAAGGTTGTGGAAACCTGAAAACTTTATTTGACAATGACATAAGAGACTGACGGATTTGACAATAACAAATCTGTCGTAGTTTCGTTGGCCTCGAACTCCAATTACTAGATTAGTTATGTTGTTTTTGTAAACATCCCTTCAATTCCAAACTACAATATCGGTCAAATAAATAAATAAATATCTTGGAACATCTTACAAAAATCGATTTAGTACCATGGAATTAAGGCTTGTGATGTGGATAGCGTTGAAGATGTAGGAGAATTTTTTTAAGTCGGGTAAATTGATGAAAATTATTTTTTTTTTCCAGTTTTTACAGAAATAATGAATACCACTGTCACTGTCACTCTTTTCCATCTATTTAAATTGACTTTTCCTCGGTGACATCGCGTTCTTCTGGTATAAGTGGAAATTAGACCTAATTCACATTGGTTTAGAGTTGAAAATTAAAGTGGAAACTTTCATTGATTTTTGAGAAATAATCCGAAAAAACATGAGCTGTTAGGAAAGAAACAGGATGTAATCCGAAAATTTTTAATGCTAGATGTGGGTACCAAGCGACGATATATAATATAGGGTAGGCCAGTGATAACTTCACTTTTGTCTCGACCTCCTTTGTTAAAATGCATTTATCATTGGCCCATCCTATAGATAAGATACACGTAGGTAAAGTCCATTTCAAATACGAAGGCCCGATTCCACTTAACAAAGTCATTAGGCGTCAGCAATAGGATCAGTGATAACAAAAGAAACCTGGCGTGGCGGCCCTTTTGTGGCGTGATATTTTATGCATACATCGGTGTACGACACGTTCCAATTTGTAGTGGACCAATTAAATGACAAAAGTTTAGTGGCATCGGGCCTTCGTATTTGAAATGGACTATACTAAAATACATAGACAGCGATGATCAAGGAAACATTTGTGATAAATAAATACAGGGTGTTTTTTTTCGACCGTTCAAATCCTACGTAGTGAATGTGTAGGTCATACTCACCAACTTTTACTATGGGGACAAAGTCGAAATCGCGAAAAAAAAATCAGCTGTTTCATACAAATTGGCGGCATTACGCCGGCCGAAATGTATGAAACAGCTGATTTTTTTTTCGCGATTTCGACTTTGTCCCCATAGTAAAAGTTGGTCAGTATGACCTATACATTCACTACGTAGAATTTGAACGGTCGAAAAAAAAACACCCTGTATTTTTTTGTGTGTAACGCCCTGTAGTAGCGCTCCCACGCCACAGGGACACGCTACACTAGGGACAGTAGGGACACAGTACTCACTGGTCTCGCATGGCCAGCAGGAGCCGGGCGCCGTGCACTAGCGCGTGGCTCCGACAGGAGGGCGGGCTGGTGAACATGCCCTGTAGTCGCGCTCCCACAGGGACACGCTACACTAGGGACAGTAGGGACACAGTACTCACTGGTCTCGCATGGCCAGCAGGAGCCGGGCGCCGTGCACTAGCGCGTGGCTCCGACAGGAGGGCGGGCTGGTGAACATGCCCTGTAGTAGCGCTCCCACAGGGACACGCTACACTAGGGACAGTAGGGACACAGTACTCACTGGTCTCGCATGGCCAGCAGGAGCCGGGCGCCGTGCACTAGCGCGTGGCTCCGACAGGAGGGCGGGCTGGTGAACATGCCCTGTAGTAGCGCTCCCACAGGGACACGCTACACTAGGGACAGTAGGGACACAGTACTCACTGGTCTCGCATGGCCAGCAGGAGCCGGGCGCCGTGCACTAGCGCGTGGCTCCGACAGGAGGGCGGGCTGGTGAACATGCCCTGTAGTAGCGCTCCCACAGGGACACGCTACACTAGGGACAGTAGGGACACAGTACTCACTGGTCTCGCATGGCCAGCAGGAGCCGGGCGCCGTGCACTAGCGCGTGGCTCCGACAGGAGGGCGGGCTGGTGAACATGCCCTGTAGTAGCGCTCCCACAGGGACACGCTACACTAGGGACAGTAGGGACACAGTACTCACTGGTCTCGCATGGCCAGCAGGAGCCGGGCGCCGTGCACTAGCGCGTGGCTCCGACAGGAGGGCGGGCTGGTGAACATGCCCTGTAGTAGCGCTCCCACAGGGACACGCTACACTAGGGACAGTAGGGACACAGTACTCACTGGTCTCGCATGGCCAGCAGGAGCCGGGCGCCGTGCACTAGCGCGTGGCTCCGACAGGAGGGCGGGCTGGTGAACATGCCCTGTAGTAGCGCTCCCACAGGGACACGCTACACTAGGGACAGTAGGGACACAGTACTCACTGGTCTCGCATGGCCAGCAGGAGCCGGGCGCCGTGCACTAGCGCGTGGCTCCGACAGGAGGGCGGGCTGGTGAACATGCCCTGTAGTAGCGCTCCCACAGGGACACGCTACACTAGGGACAGTAGGGACACAGTACTCACTGGTCTCGCATGGCCAGCAGGAGCCGGGCGCCGTGCACTAGCGCGTGGCTCCGACAGGAGGGCGGGCTGGTGAACATGCCCTGTAGTAGCGCTCCCACGCCGGAGGGACTCGTCGCGAGCGATATTAGGGACAGAGCTGTTCGCGACCTGCAAATTGTAGTCGAATATAGTATTGTTTGCAATAAAATATACAGTACCGGCCAATATAACACATTCGTGACTTTTTGTACGAGCGTGTATAGAGTAAGCGGCACATGTTCGCATATAGATAGCTTATTTTCGGACTTTTGTTAGAAATGAATGATGAATATTGCAATTAAGTATTATGAATAACAATGGGAGATACAAAAAGCTATAGTAAAAAAAATATTACACTACTAAAACCATGCTTTACACAAAAAATCTTCATGAAAAAACGACTACATGATGCTAAGTTTTTTCATCGACACAAAGACCTATGCCTAGACTATCTATAGTCGTAAGGTGAAAAGTGTGGAAAACACTTACAAATATATACAAACTTTCTACTGAAAAAAATCTGAATGTGATATATTATTGGCCGGTACTGTAAGAGGGCTACAAGTAGGCAATTACAGTTATTATGCACATGTATAGTAATACTCTCTTCTTCATAAACATCCTAACGATCGCGCCCCGTTTTATGAATATGTCAATAAGACCAAATTGACAAACGATACTTAGGCATTGGTCTCAACTATGGGATAGTTCATAGCTTAGTAGCTCGCGGTGAGACCAGTGCCTTATGGGCTATACGTTAGGAGAGCTTTATGAATAAGATAGTAGCCCCCTTATTCATAAACGTCACCTAACTTAACAAGCCGCTAAATATTATTTCTCCCTTTCGGTCTTACCAATAACTCTATAAAATCGAAAGGGACAAACAATACTTAGCGGCTTGCTGAGTTAGAAGGCGTTTATGAATAAGAGGGTAAATGTTTTATACAGTCAAAGACAAAATAAGATGTACACAAAAATGTTCAAAAATATGTCCCAGTGCACTCTAATTCTGTGTAATAAGAACGTCGTAACATATTTATGAGCGGATTATTTCGATACTTATTTCTGCACTTGACTGTACAATTTTACTGTCAGTTCATACAGAAAAATAAGTTCGCATCTGAGAAGTTGGAGCAAACTTCAAAAATTGTAAATTTCGGACATCTGAATCGATCACTCCAACGAACATGAAATCGAAATGACAAAAACAGATTTTCGAAATCCTAGGTAGATTTTCTGTTTTGAGAAAGATGAAAAGTTAAAAACAACAAAAAATAAACTTCTATCGATCGTGTAACCCACCTTAACATGTTGTGTTGATTTTAATACGATCCCGTTTTTGGTACTTTAGGGAATATTATTTTTGTTTTTGTAAACATGTATGTACCTTATACTAAACTAATTATAGTTGAGTTTACACTTGCAAATTATTGCAGTTTGAAGATGTAACTATATCCAAAAGCGGCTGGTTAATATTTGCATCTCTTTCTTGCATATAAATATGTTTAAAAAATTGCAGCAATAACTTCCCGGTATAAACTCAGCTTAAAATGTGGGGATAGATTATAATTATATGTATGTATGCTCCTCCGCCTCCGCTATGCGCTTGTGTGGATCCGCTATCCGCTGTCCGCTTCACGTTCTTACCTTGCATTCCCATAATTTCCCCTAAGGTGCATTCATCCTTACTTGTCTTATCATGTAAACAAACACTTTTTGAAAACATTATCACACTTTTCTCTGCATTTACACATTAATCATCACGTCAAATGTTGTTGCATACTTAATTAAACTCGCAAAGTATCATAATCACTCAAAAAAGCACTGAAAAATATCATTTCTGTAAAGATTTTCGTCAATAAATGCTGTTACGGTCGGATAACTTTAAAAACATCTGACATTGATGTGACGTTGCGATGTCTAGATTGTCTATGTACCATAATGTTGGCATGTCAATATATCGATATTAATACTTAAAGTACAACTCGAGGAAAATGCAATTAAAATAAATTGCAGTAATTTACCAAAATTTATTAGGGTTTCGTAGCAAGGATGGCAACAACGGAACCCATACATTTATAGTTTCGCTATGTCCGTCTTTCCGCAGCATACTTAGCTCAGTGGCCGTTAATACTATAAATCTGAAATTTGGTACAGGTATACATATTGATGCCAACAAAGTGATACAATAAAAAATTTAAAAAAAAAATCGGGTACCTCCCCAATTGGTCATGTGGGGTGATTTTTTTTATTTGCTGTAATCGTATAGTGTGGGGTATCATTGAATAGGTCTCTTAAAAAGAAAAAGAGGCTTTTAAGAAAGTTTTTTTCTAAAGTCAATATTTTCGGAGATAATCGCTCCAGATGAAAAAAAAATTGTCCCCCCCTCGAACTTTTGATCCAAAGGTCCAAAAAAAATCATGAATACTGGGCTGGCATAAAACTATTTCGAACATAATCGGCCCAGCCGTTTTTGAATAACTACGAAACCCTACACTGAGCATGGCCCGACATGCTCTTGGCCGGTTTTTGTAATTGATTTCAATATTTATTTTATTTAAAGACTGGCAGTGCTTAGTTGTCTATAGTTGGACTAAACGTCATACCATATTTAATAAAATCTTCACGTCAAACGTCATTCGTTTCGCTACTTCGCTTCACGTTGTTCGTTACGGGTGCACTTCATGTGATTTTTCTCATGACTAGTGGCGCCTTCGTTGGAGCGACAGAGAAAAATCCTCGAAATTTAACCATAGTTTTTGATATAATCTTATACGAATTAATTCTCTTCCTGACAGACGATGTAAAATCGATAATCCTCGATTTACGTACCTAAGCAGTGAAATTATCGCTGACATTTCATTATATCGACATTTCTAATCACTGGTGATTGTCTTTTGATCATCGTTGACGTTTTGTTTGTTTCATTTGGTCTGTGGTTTGTTTACATGATAAGACAAGTAAGGATGAATACACTGTAATTCCCCCCAATTTCCCATAATTTCCCTTAATTTCACATCTTCCCATAAACCGGTATACGAATTTTAGGTATTTTTATCGATAGTATGATAGGGGTCGCTTACTCTAAATTATTCCTTCCGTTCATTTTAAAGTGAAATTGAAGTCAGTTCATGTCAAAATGACACCAATAAAATCGCAGTAAGTTCGAGAGATGGCGTCAAGCTCGCTAATTACAGCTCATTACGAATCTCGGCCACGGCCGCGAGTCCCGGCCATTTTTGGCCGAAAGCCGAGAGGGATATCTCGGCTCGATCGTTGGCCGAGAATGCCGAGACCGAGACAGAGATCTCGGTCGGACCTTACTTGGCTGTAATCCGCCGCCCGCTCCGCTAGCGCGTCCGCTTTCGCCTCTGCTTTGTCCCCTTGAAAGGATCTTCACGTACTTACCTTCCATTCCCAGCCGGTGACACTAAGCTGTAATCCGCCGCCCGCTCCGCTAGCACGTCCGCTTCCGCCTCTGCTTTGTCCCCTTGATCGGATCTTCACGTACTTACCTTCCATTCCCAGCCGGTGACACTAAGCTGTAATCCGCCGCCCGCTCCGCTAGCACGTCCGCTTCCGCCTCTGCTTTGTCCCCTTGAACGGATCTTCACGTACTTACCTTCCATTCCCAGCCGGTGACACTAAGCTGTAATCCGCCGCCCGCTCCGCTAGCACGTCCGCTTCCGCCTCTGCTTTGTCCCCTTGAAAGGATCTTCACGTACTTACCTTCCATTCCCAGCCGGTGAAACTAGGCTGTAATCCGCCGCCCGCTCCGCTAGAGCGTCCGCTTCTGCCTCTGCCTTGTCCCGTGGAAATGATCTTCACGTACTTTTTTTTTATTATATTTTATTTATTCTCTACTCTTACAACTATTTTACAGGACTATGCCTGACAATAGTGGAACTACATCTACCTTATCTATCTATACATAATTATCACGTCTGTAATAAATAATGTTCAACGATGACCTAGTGAATTTATTCAGAGAGCAAGAGAACAAGTTAATGTTTTCCAAGACAAGGTTACTTCTTACCTTGCGTTCCCAGCGGGTGAAACCGCTGTAATCCGCCGCTCGCTCCGCTAGCGCGTCCGCTATCGCCTCTGGTTTATCCCCTTCAAAGGATCTTAACGTACTTACCTTGCATTCCCAGCGGGTGAAACTTGGCTGTAATCGCCAGCACAACCATTAAGGATGAGGTCAGTGAGAAGAGCGGAAGCGTTAGCGGCAGCGATAGCGCGCAAGCGATCCGCCGCCCGCTCCGCTAGCGCATCCGCTTCCGCCTCCGCGTCTGCTTGTGAGGGTGCGTCTTCGCGTACTTCTGTAATAGAAGTCGTATTTTGAAATGGGTAATCAACTTTTTTCGGTGTTACATTTATACAGGAATATTCGCGAAAGCGGGCACAAATGGATTGAGTAAATGACAGAAAGTTATATATGGGTGTAAGTGTATGTCAAAATGACAGTAGATACAGTTTGGTATAGGACGACCGCATACACAAAATGATAGATGGGCATTTCTCAGAGCGTAAACGGACATCTCATTCATCTGGTCACGTTTTTTTCGAAGGTGCTACATGATTTGAGGTTGATTTGGTTAGTCTTATAGAGAAACGGGTGCTGTATCTGACGACCGAAAATGGTACCAAAAGATGCAGCCACTTCCAAAAAAACATGACTAGATGAATGAGATGTCCGTTTACGCTCTGAGAAATACCCAGACGTCATTCATTTCATTCTTTCTATTCGTGCCAGCTTTAGTGAGTTTACCTGTACAAATATGTATATATTTTCATTATTTTCAAGTTAAGAATCACTCAAGTCAAGAATCACTCACGTTTCGAAAATTGCACATTATATCATTTCTTATACGAAGGGTACGCCCCTTGAATGACAAGTGTTGCATTAAGTTAAAAATACTTTTATTTAAATGATTTAGGTTAATGAACAGGCCAAAAATATCGCGTCCGTATGGGTATTTCTCATTTAGATTTGTGAGTTGTCACAGTCATGTACAGAAAGTTAACGTTTCTTAAACTTAATTTTCAATTGAAGGGCGTATACCCGAGAAAATTTACTGGTGATTGCTAAGACCGAGTGGCCGAGCGGTGCAGGCATCAGCCGCGAAAGCTGAGCACGTGGGTTCGACTCCGACCTCGGACGTTGGTGATCTTGGTAATTTTTTTTTTTGGTATATGACATCCAATACTAAATTTTCTATATTTGTATTAACAGAAAGCTCGTCGCAGGAGCTACTTAACAAATAAGTATCAAAACCCTGGGGCCTATTTCTCGAAAGCTTGTAATACAAGCGGAAGTCCTTATCTAATTGATAGTATTAAAAAGAGACTTCCACTTGTATTACAAGTTACAAGCGTTCGAGAAACGGTTAAACTTCCCATTCATTTTCGAACATGATAGTGACACACCTGTCAAACTAAGAATATTATTCATAAACGTATGTTAACTTAACAAGCCGCTAATAATTGTTTGACCCTTTCGGTCTTAACAATGTGTCCATAAGAGCAAAAGGGACACACAATACTTAGCGGCTTGTCAAGTTAGCAGACGTTTATGAATAAGGGGGTAAATCTATAATATACTCTAGATGAAATAAACTTACCTTTATCCCTCGCGTCCAAGTCTCCCTTTTCGTCCTCTCCCCCCTTTTCTTCCAGGGGGGCGGGGGTGTAGGTGCCGCAGATTATAGCGATCAACGATTCAAGGAACTGGTGCTCTTCCAGCCACTGATTGAGAAATAGAGTCGTTATTAGTATATTGCCGTGTGGTGACGGCAGTAAGAATACATTTGTCACCACCCCAACTCCTCCTGCGGGTGTCGTAAGAATCGACTAAGAGATTGAAGTGTCATTTACATTTAGGATTAAAGATTGATGATGGGCAGCAGCGTCATCATAGTGGACACATTACTGCGATCGCCAATCCGCTTGCCAGCGTGGCGATTATGGGCATTTACCTCCTAATGCGTCTATACGCATAGTTAATAGGAGAGACCTACGTCCAGCAGTGGACTCTCATAGGCTGATGATGTGATTAGTATAGGTAGTTTCACCAGAGTTGAGGTGAATGATAACCAGAGATCGGACAAATGTGCGTCATTGTTCGCAATAATATGGACATGACTCCAAAGTTGATTGAAAAATTCATCATTTAATCTAACTATGAAAACCTTTGTAAATAGTAACCTCAAAGCTTCGAAATAAAATTTCAAGAAATTATTCGTTTAATTATTCAATTAATCAAATTTGGAGTCATATCCATATTAATGCGAACAATGGCGCACATTTATTCGATCTCTGATGATAACACACATCTAAATAAAGTACTAATTGCAAAAAAACTTAGTGAATGAATGAATGACTTAATGTGACATGTGCCAAAATATTGAAGCAAATCCCTTGAACAATATTTTTGGTCAATCTTACAGTTGTAATTAAATTTGCTGTCAGTACGAAAAAAATACACTAAATTACAAATTCCCCTTGTGTTTACATGTCATGTCATTGCATGCGTGACCTCAACTCTCGTGTCAGAACTGTCTATAGTTGCCGATTTCTAAGAATGAACTTTTGATAGTTTAGAAATGAGCCTTATATATATGATGTTAAGACTATCGGTGAAATGGTGAATAATATTTTATAATTTATAAAATTAACACTAAAACAGAGTTTTTATTGAATTTTTGTGCTTAATTGTTGTTACATAACCTGACTGAAATAATAGTACATTGTGCATCAAGGGAGGTAAGTACGGAATTACTAACGAGAGTGTTAGAAGACCGACGCCGTTAGGCGGAGGGCTTTTATGACTCGAGTTAGTATTCCGCTTACCGACCGTGATGCATACAATGTTTTTCATCACACTTGCCAGCCAAAAAATAAGTTTTAAGACATAATATTATTAAATGACGTACTAACATTTCTGTTACTCCCTAGGGTATTTCACTTTTCTATTACTCCCGCTACGCGCGCAAGCAATGGCGCGCTTAGACAGCAAGTGTGATGAAAAGGTATTTTAACCCTTAGGTGCATATGGTATCACACATTTTATTTCTGAAATTTCTTATGTAAACAATCGATGCCAGTTAGAACTCTGTTGCTCAGTGTGACAGTCGCAATTGATTACTTATTTCGACATGTGTCATTTCGGTCGTATCGTTTTTGATACTGTATGCACCTAAGGGTTAATTTCCTAGTGGTCCTTAAAATAGAAAACGCTCTTAAGCGTCTCACAAAATTACGCGAAAATCAGTTAAAAGTAAAATTACATAGAGACAATCTTCCTTGTGATATCGTGAACCTATCATCATTTTGTAGTGTGTAATCAAGTCACCTACCTCCATAATTTGTTTATTGAAGAGATCATTGAGCCGTATGAAGCACTTGAGCGCGTCCAACACGGCAGAGGTATGTAGATGTCGGAGCAGGTTGGGCAGGAAGTCGCGGCGGGCCTTCAGGAAGTCCAGGACTCGGAGACACACGATGTGGTAGAGGTACCAGTCCTGGTATGACAAATTTAGAGTTAGTGACTTTTTTTTTTATGTTGGCACAACAAAGTGGCTCCACTCCACCTGATCGTAAGTGAAAAGTAGAGCCCAAATCGCGGCGGCAACGAACAAGAGACAATCAGTAATCTGTTAGTTGCCACCGCCTTGCTGGCCCGCTAGATGCTTCTTCACGCTTCGTTTAAAGGGTCCCAACTTATAGGTATGCGGAAACAACTTATAGGTTTTGAAAAGCGAAGTATACTTTCTATGCGTTCACACACACCCATACATTTTTATCAACAAGCAATTATTATTATTATTGCAACAGCGTAACACTACATAGCTTTTTTCTTTGTAATATTCAGGGATCGGACAAATCTGCGTCATTGTTTGCAACAATATGGGCATGACTCCAAAATTGATTGAATGAATAATCAAACGAATAATTTCTTGAAATTTGATTTCGAAGCTTTAAGGTGACTATTTAAAAAGGTTTTCATAGTTACCGGTGTCAAATATGTAATTTTCTGAAAATGATTAAATGATTAATTATACAATCAACTTAGGAGTCATGTCCATATTATTGCGAACAATTATGCACATTTTTCCGATCTCTGGTAATATTGCATGCATTCCGAAAAACACTTTTTTTTGTTTTTTACTTTTTTATTGACCACATATCACATTATTTTGTTGTAGAATAATGTTTTTATGATAATAGACAATTTTTTATCTCTCACTGGTTCACAAAATACAGGCTCGACCTAGTTTGGGAACCACTGGTAAATAGCGTGTATTAACACGCTTATTTGCATGGTTATGATTTTTTTCTTGTCTCATTAAAGATTTCATTTCATTTTATCACTATTTTGGCTTAGATGCCATTGAAGGATCAATCAGACACTGTTAGTAAAATATTTCGTCAAATTGATAACATCCTCCTTTTTTTAAGACGGTTAAAACGCATGTTATATCACGGAATAGCAGTGGCGCATCACTGCGTTTTTTCTGGTTTTACTCCATGCTTGTTACGGATTGCTGCTTAAAAAAAGATAACGGCAAGGTATACACATTGCCGCATCATATCTACGTCTCACGGTAAATTCAATAGAATCGTGAAATTCGTGAAACTTTACTTTAGTTTAGCAGGAGTTAACTATATTGACAAATCAATTAGATTCACTATGTGGATTATGATGATGCCAAATACTACTATGATTTTCGTGTTAACAACTCCATTTTTTTTTGTACATTAAAATTAGTGACTAATAGAATACAGAGTGCCTATTATGGTCTTGAGTTTATAGTCTTAACTTGATATGATGAAAAATCACACAATCTTATTTTTGCGGCCTTCATAACGCACATTACTATTGCCGGTAACTCTACTTCACTTACCTGTTTAGGACTTCTGTCAAGCAGCATCTCAATAGTTTTACTAAAGTACGATGCCAGGAGCGGATTCAGCGGAGGCTCTTTATTAATGAAGTCACATAATCGGTGCATCTGCACTGTGTCCATGGACAGCCGGTCGGAGAGGGTGGGCAGCTGGGACGTTAGGACCTCACAGGCGATGGTGGCGTGCCGGTATTGGAGGCTGAGCTCGACATCCTTTGGGGGCTCTTCGGTGATGAGTGTTACTAGCTCTGAGAGGATGTCGGGACGTGTGAGGCTGAAATGTTACGTATTTGTTTATAGGCTAGGTAACAAAATGTAATTTTTTTTTTTTATTTAATAATAATTCACAATAGTCATTATTAAATTGGTTGAGGTTTAAACAAAAAATATCAACAAAGGACTATGTGTCAAAATGGACCAAAAACCAACAGAGCTGGGAGTAGTGTCATTAAAAAGGTCTCCTTATGTACTTAATTTCATTCTATAGGTGCAAAGTTGAATTCCATTGGATACTTTTATACGAGTAAGGTGTTCTGCGGGTACTCCCTAAGTAAATCACCATCATCCACACACCAATCATCATAGTATTTACTCTGATGAAAATACAAATATCTCCGTTTTGCAATGGAATTGAACATGGTACCCATAGAATGGAATGGAATAAATCGGCTGTCCCAAATCAAAACCTAGCAAGGGACATTTTTTGTCAAAATACGTTTTTTTAATGTATCTGCCCCAAATGTTGAGCTGCGTCTAATGCAAAAACACCTGTATTTCTATCTCAATTAGAACCAAAGTTACGAGACCCACCAAACCTAGCAAGGGCATTTCTTACATGCCACCAACATATTCAAAATCCTAGTAAGTAACATTTTCAAGTCCTAAAACCTGGCAACTGCATGCTATACTAGGTTTTTGAGTTTGTAAATGGAACACACTAGATTTTTGAAAATGGAAATTGTCCCTTACTAGGTTTTTGATTTTAATTATTGCCGAAGGGTCGTACAAGGAATTCAAATATAACAATAACTAAAACCTATCAAGTCAGTAATGAGTGAAGTTTGCGTTCTAATGGTCGCCGCTCCCGCGCTCCCTGCCTACGGTTTTTGTCACCGCCCCGCGGGTGTCGTAAGAGTCGACTGAGGAATTGAATTGATATTGACCATTTATTTATCGACGATCGATGACGGGCAGCAGCGTCATCAAAGTGGCCAAAATATTAATAACTTTCACTAAAAGTGTTAGTGAACTCAAGGCTTAAGGTTTTAAGTTGGTGACGAGACCAAGATTGTGTTCTAAAAGTGCGTGATTATGGAATTATGCAATTATTTAGGCTTTGTTTACAATTATTTTAGTTTCTACTGACGATTGGTATAGGGCGTTTTGGTTGTTAACCGGCGAAGAACCGACCAAAAAATTGTACTTTTTGATAATAAAAAAAATTGGATCTTCGATAATTCATAACGTCACTATCATTACGTGAATTATTTGTCGGTATTGTCCTTTGTCTCTCTATGGAAGAACCCTGGACAAATTATCAGAAGCTTCAAATTACGACGAAGGTACTGATAAAACAAATCAAATAATAATCAGTACTTGTTGCTATTGTATTGTATCTGTTATTTCATTCCACAATTCGACATCAAACGTGCATGTTTCGCGTGGTCCCGACGCTGGCCCAGTACTTGTTGGGGACTTCACATACACACTTAAATTTCTTTGCAGGTGTATGCAGGTTTCCTCACGATGTTTTCCTTCACCGTAAAGCACTTGTGAATATCAAATGATATTTCGTACAAAAGTTTTTGAAAAACACATTGCGTATTTGAATGTTTATTGCCGTTTTATTATTTTCGCTGGTAAGCCAAAAGTCGAATGGTATGCACATGCATACACTCGTAGCAGAAGATGATACCCAAATTTTCTCCTATCAGGATCGAAAGAGCTCGCGATTCTTAGTGGAAATCATATTAAAAGTGACAAAAACAAAAACCAAGTGCAAGACAACTTTAAAAAAAAAATAGGTCATTATGGCAATGAACCTACTAGGGGAAGCTTCAGTAGTGCTCCAGTAGTGGACATTTATTGGCTTAGAATGATGTTTTTGGGAAGTTTCAATGAAGAGTCATTTGTTAGTACTTTGCAGCGAACCTCTGCGGGAAAGAACTATTAATTTGAAATTATTGACTAAGGTCAATAATTTCAAAATAACTATAATTCCCTAGATTGCAATTAAATAGGGTGCTTTGGGGTAATTTCAAAAGTCGTCTTATTTCGATTTACCATAAAACGTACCATTATTTTTATCATTATCAAGATGTATTCCGAAATTACCCGAGCATTTCTGTAGTTTGAAATTACCCCAATGCACTATACTGCATAATTACCTTAGGTACTATTAAAATGGTAATCCTAATCCGAATTTCAAAGTGGGCATTTGCTTGATTTTATATTTGAAATGTAAGAGTTTACTGCTTACAAGCCGTAAAATGTACCATTTTTGTATCACTTGCTAGGTTTCAGTTTTGTAATTGACATAACATTTCTTTCATTTTTTGTAATCAGTTGTTAGTAAGGCACATAAAAGTTCCAAATAGATACATATAATAATTTTCAATAGTTTGTCTTATAAAGCAAGTTATACTTCTTTATATAAAACCAAGTCTTGTGAGATAAAGGTCTCTGCTACTTTTTTTTTTTAACAAAATGTTTGTTTGCTTCTCCTGTAAAATTTCGCTAAATACACTTACTAGGCTTTGATCTGGGACAGCCGAAATGTCAATACCTATTTAATGACACCACTTTCAGCTCTGTTGGTTTTTGGTTCACTCTCCATACAAATCTGCCCATGGTCCTTTACAAATTTTGTTATAGGAGGTGCACATACAAGCTAAGAGCTGTTTTGAATAATGTTATTAAGAATTGTACAGGATGTTATGGTATGTTCCTTGAGTTGACATGTAACATTATCTGGGTAAAGGGACCTTATTGTCAATGGCTCTTACATCTCACATTGTATTTTTATAAGAGCTCATGAATATAATGCCATAAGCAAATGACAATAAGGTTCTTTTACCCTTATACATATGTATGTAGAACTTTAAGCTATATAATATAAAATGATATATACTTCACTATGCATTTAAGGGTTAACCCTTAAATGCATAGTGAAGTATATATCATCATGTACTTTCAACCCTATTGACAACATGTCAGAATTCAAATTTGAATAAATCTTTGTCAAGGTCATGCATTTAAGGGTTAATAGCTGGTTTTATTGATGAAGATGCATGCTTGAGTTTGTATTGTCATGTTACGGGTTAGTTTTGACAAGCCTATGTGTTTTTATAAATGAAACAAGCTATAATTTAAAGGAGCTAAGTATAATACTATACACTTGAATGTAATGTTAAAGTAAAGTTTAGGTTTTAGCAAAGGTTATAGCTAATATAATTGGTGATGTCATGGTGATGTCATAGTCCACATATATATACTAAAAAGTATATTTAGAGTATCTGTATAGACCAATATCCTATTGGGTTAACTTCCAATCCACACATTTTCCAATTCAGTACATTTCTGCTGCATATTTCATCAAATTAATAACAAATTAACCTTTTTTGTGAATTTCTGGTACCTGATACAATTGATTGATTAAAAAAAAATAGAATTAAAATATATCCCTGAGCTCAGATTGCCTGTTGGCATGGGTCTCCTCTATAGCTTTCATTGAAACCTTTTGACATCAAATCATCATCATCAACCATGACATCAAATTAATAGAAATACAAAAAGAAATTAAAGTTATTATTACAACCCCTATTCCATATCCAAAATTTGACTTATATTGCTGTATTTTATCATAAACATTTGGTACCATTATTTTATTTTAGGCTCAACAATTAATACAATTTGAACAATTTGCTAGATTACTTAAACCGTTATAGGGCACCAGTCTCAAAAATTACCACCCTGCCATCACTACTACTTTTTGTATTTTTTTCTTGTACATATTTTTTTATACTATAGGATGGTGTTGAAGCTTGAATTCAAGATTTTTTTGAATCCTGCCCATTAAAGGGTTAATAATCATTACAACTTTTCTGAAACGAAATGGACTCTGTTGAATTAAATATTCTATAAAATGGTGCAGGCTATGAATAGTTTCTAGGTCAAGCAAGAGTACACAGTTAGAAATTAATTGAATTATATATGAGATCTATGCTTCCTATGGCTATAAAGTTCAATGAAAAACTTCTTTAAGAACTTCCTTTTAGTCATTTCTAGCTGTCCACTCTCCTTTTTTTAAATTAGATTTTTATAAATACATTTAAAAAACATCATAAAACTGGAGAAAAGTTCATTTTGATCTTAATTGTTAATAGAAGACCCTTCTATATTACAAATTATTATTATATAGAACTCTCAATCATAATTTAACAATAAAATGTTACACAGAAAATGTGTCTATGTATGATATCTTAATCTTGATGTTTACTTTAGCAATGATAAGATCTCAGAGGCAAATGTAATATCCGGGACATCAATATGAATTAAAATGAAAAAAGTAATAACATAAAATTGTATGCTATGCTTTGTAGACATGATCTGAGCTTTGTTTACATTCTTTGTGTTGACAAAGAACAGCAAATTCCTAAATGTGCAATAAACATACAGACTTCTGAAATATTTCATCAACTGACTAGTTTTAAGACATATCACATTAAAAACAAAGCAGAGAAAGTTTTAAGAACTAAAGATAAGACACCAGTTGCAAAAATACTAAATGTCATTGTTTGGTACATATCAGCTGATGCTAGAGACAAGAAATGGGTACTTACAACTGTATGAGCGCCTTGTTATCCGCTTTGCACTCCTGCAGTACATCATCTGCCTCTAACACCTGCCTGAGCGTCACGTTCTGAAACACACCAGTATAGTCATCATCACATCACTTCACATATTTACACCTCCATGGTAATTCACCGACCCGCCTTCTAAGACCACCGGCCCCCACAAACCACCTCCGGTCGTAAAACGGGGCGTAAAACACACAAATCCGCCGCAAATACAAGTCATCGCTCCCTTCATAACCATGAATTTTTCAACTATATACGCACCTCTTCTTTGAGCAAAGAATTTAGCTCCCGCACGGCTATATAGTTAGCGCTCCAGAACATGATTAAAATTAATAAGTACTGATTATTTAATTACTTTAGATCCATAGAAAACTTAATTATTTTACGGATTTCAGCGTTTCTTTGATAAAGTGCAACGATCCGTTTTCTCATCTGACAGCACAGCATTAGTGTTGCCATGTTAGGTAATTTATTCGATTCAGGGCTACGTTCGAGTAGCGCATATTAAATTAAAATGTGATTTTCAACTAAATACAAGATCCAGTTAATTCCAGTCCATATACCAATATACGAAGCAAGTACCGAGACTTTGCAACAGTATTAATCCTAATATGCGGCATAGGCTCGATAGCTTGAGTTCTTTTAACAATTTATCCAGTAATAGCTGAATATTGCCAGTACATAGGGATAGATATAGCAATTATCAAATAAATTAACATAATTTTATTATGAGAAGACCATGAAATCAGTCTATAATTATTGGGTTGAAAACATCTTGTATCATAGAATCTATGCGAAGTTTCCTTTATTTTACTATCTCACTTGCCTTCACTTTCCGAATAAACTGTAATAAATGACCAAGAAATAAATCTACATACATAATAATAATAATAATAAACAACTTTTGCTAGAACAACTTCACTCAAGGATACAAGGGACGACAACGATCAGACATGCCTCTGATTTGTGCCGGCATATACATGTCAAAATATTGAACAAGAAATGTATACACGCAGTAAAGCACGCCAAGATAAAGCGTCTCCACCAATCGCACGCCCAAGACCTTCGTCCGCCTCATCGACATCAGTCTCCTCGCAATCTTCGTCGGGCGCTGATTACGCCACCGCGCCCGACATCAGCGGGTCGAGCAGCGACGAGCGCGGACCTACGCCGCCGCCGCCACGACCACCTGCGCGACGAGGACGGCCACCGCTGCCGGCACGCTTGGGGCCCGCGGGACATGCTGCCCCGCCCACGGCTCCCGCTGCCGGTGGTGTAGTGCGACGCATGACATGGTCTCAAGCTATGAATGAGAACGTCATGCGCGCCTACTACGGGGCTACAGAGGGAGGAACTAATCTATCCGCGTATCGTGTCCGGATGCTTCCTCTGTTTCAGGCCCTTGAACCAACCATTAATGTGACTGCGCAGCGACTATCGGACCAAGTGCGAGTCATCCAACGATCAAAGCGGCTGGATGACTCGACACTTGATCGGCTTCGCCTGGAGGCTCTCCCTGTTCGCGCGACCCCTTCCTCGGCGCAGGACCTACCCGCCACGTCGCCGGACCCGGTGCCGGTACATGACTTGGCATCCGAGGCACTGCGGGTCGGTCCTGCTGCTGATGAGGACGATGCTGCGAACCTGAGTGTGAGTACTTCAGACAATGAGCAATTGAGGAGGACTCTGGAAGAAGCGATTATGCAGCATCGCTTCACACCCGACTCTAGGCCACGATTACCACGTTTGCCCATGAATAGGCGCAATCTAGCGTTGATGGGAGCCCTAAACGCTTTACTGGAGCCGTATATACGATCCAGTAAAGATTTGGATGATACGCACTCGATCATGTACTGCGGGGCCATCGCAGCGTGCCGTGTTGCTCGAGTCAAGTTTCCGGAATCTGACCGTGCACCTAGGACCGCTGGGGGTGTCCCCGCATGGCAGGTGCGGATCGAGCGACGTATCGACTCGTTTAGGACTCTCATTGCAAAGCTGATCTGCTTCAGGGGGGGCAACAACCGCCCCCGAGTAATGCGCTTTGTGAACCAGGCGTTCGCGGGAACGGGTATTGCACCCCGCGACTACATGGCCAACCTCACAGAGCGCATCGACTTTCTGAAGCAGAAGGTTTATGCATGGGCAAACCGTATTCGCCGCTACAGAGAGCGTGTGAACCGATTCCAGCAGAATCGCCTTTTCCAGAGTGACCAAAGGAAGGTTTACCGAAAGTGGGAGGAAACCGACTACCGTGTGTCCGACGCGCGGTTGCCGGATGCTACTGTCATGAGTGATTTCTGGCGTAGTATCTGGTCAGCGCCCGTCGGACACACCGAGGGTGAATGGATGACCGTTGTCGAACGTGAATGCGAGACCATCGAACCTATGGGGGCAGTTACCATCAGCCCCGAAGACGTAAGTTGTGCTATCCGCACGACTCATAACTGGAAAAGTCCTGGGCCGGATGGATTGCACAACTTCTGGCTAAAATGGTTTCGATGTTCGCACTCACGATTGGCAACGCAATTCCAACAAGCCCTCGAGCTCGGTTCCCTGCCACTTTCCTTAACAACTGGTGTAACCTTCCTGCTCTACAAGTCCGGTAGTACCACGGAAGCGAAGAACTACCGACCCATCACGTGCTTGCCCACACTGTACAAGCTCCTTACATCCATTTTGAGAGTAAAAATTAACACGCACATTGTTTCGAACAATGTTTTGGCTCCTGCTCAAAATGGATGTAGGGTGCCATGTATTTGTATTTGCCAGCAAGTCCGGCGTAACAAAGGGGCCCTCTCCGCCGCTTGGATTGACTACAAGAAGGCCTATGATTCGGTGCCTCACTCATGGTTGGAAAGGGTCTTGGAGCTGTATAAAGTTAATGCAACTTTAAGATCCTTTCTCGGCGCTTGTATGAGGCAGTGGACCACAGTCCTTCGTCAACCAGGAGGCGGGGATGGCCCCTCTGGCCCGCAGGACTTTATAAGGATCGAGCGAGGAATATTCCAGGGTGACAGTCTGAGTCCCTTATGGTTCTGCCTAGCTCTGAATCCCCTCAGCACCCTGCTGAAGGATTCAGGACTAGGTTGCCGGCTTCGGAGAGAGGGTGAAGTCATTTCTCACCTTCTGTATATGGATGATCTCAAATTATTTGCGCCAAATAGCCAAGACTTGTTGGAACTACTGCGAACCACAGAAGTTTTCAGTAGTGCCATCAATATGGAATTTGGTGTCGATAAGTGTGCGGTTATGCATGTGCAGCGGGGGAAAGTAGTAAATTCAACAAATTTACAGCTTTCTGAGACAATGTCGTTCAGATCTATCTCGGAAGCAGAAACCTATAAATACCTTGGTATGTCACAGTCTTTGGGTATTGAAGATATGGGAATTAGACAGGCGGTGAAGGAGCGCTTTTTCAGCCGGCTCACAAAAGTACTTAACAGTCTTTTGTCAGGAGGCAACAAAGTGCGCGCCTTCAACGCCTGGGTAATACCCATACTCACATACTCCTTTGGCATACTAAGGTGGACTCAGACCGAGCTGGACGCCCTGGATCGAAGGATCCGTACACTGCTTACCACACATCGAATGCTACACCCGCGCTCATCTGTTATGAGATTGTACATCCCGCGGAGGTGTGGGGGCCGCGGCTTCCTAAATGCCAAAAACCTCCACAACCGCGAGGTGTACAATCTTAGAAACTATTTTCTTAACAATGAGTGCGGGATGCATCGTGATGTGGTGGCAGTAGACCGGAACCTCACGCCGCTCTCCTTGGCAAAAGAGAACTGGCGCAGACCTGTGGTACTAAGCACCGAGGACCGCAAGGCGGTATGGAAGAGCAAGGAGCTACACGGGCGGTTCTACAAGGCCCTCACGGGACCTGACGTAGATCTGCTCGCGTCGGTGAACTGGCTACGATTCGGGGACCTCTTCGGAGAAACCGAGGGTTTTGCCTGTGCAATTGCTGACGAGGTTATCATGACGAATAACTACCGGAAATATATCCTGAAGGACGGTACGGTCGACATTTGTCGGGCATGCCGCCGTCCCGGTGAGTCACTCAGGCATATTATTTCCGGTTGTTCTCAGATTGTTAACACCGAGTACTTGCACAGACACAACCTCGTAGCCAGGATTATACACCAGCAGCTTGCTCTTCAATACGGCCTTGTGGGTTTCGAAGTGCCGTACTATAAGTACACACCTGCGGCAGTTCTCGAAAATGGTCGTGCCACGCTCTATTGGGATCGATCTATCATCACGGACAGGACTATTGTAGCCAATAAGCCTGATATCGTGCTGATAGATCGATCCCAACGCCGGGCAATGCTCATCGACATCACCATCCCCCATGACGAGAACCTCGTGAAGGCCGAGAAGGACAAAGCCAGTAAGTACCTTGACTTGGCTCACGAGGTAACCGACATGTGGGAGGTTGATTCGGCGATCATTGTACCGATAGTTGTTTCTGCGAACGGTCTCATAGCGAAGAGTCTCGATCAACACCTCAAGAGGCTCTCGCTAGGTGGTTGGGTCAAGGGTCAGATGCAGAAGGCGGTAATCCTGGACACGGCGCGCATAGTCCGGCGGTTCCTCTCCCTGCAGCCCTAACCACCGGCAGCTTGGGCCCGCCCCGTTGCCGGCGGCACCCTAGGTTAGGTTTTTTATAAAGTATTTATGTGTTTTGTATTGTTTTTGTATGTTGTATTATATTTTAATTTTATAAATATTGTTATAAAAAGCCTAGCCTAAGAGATGACATGAGAAATAAAGAGATAATAATAAATATTTGTAACATGTACAAGTTGTACTAAATATTCAACAGTTTTAACCTCCTGCCGCCCAGACAATAAAATTTTCCAATGAATTTTGAATTCATAGTGTAGGAAATAGAACAGAATTTCTTTTGTTTGATGAAATCGTTTTGTTTTTTCATAGGCCTCTGGGCGGCTAGAGGTTAAGGGGATTGAATAAAACGCGCTCGAAACAAATAATGAATATTTATTTTCCTTTAAGCAACTGCATAGCCAGGGCTTCTGCCTCCTGCACGGATAGGGCTGCAGCTACGTCGGTCAGCCGGGCCGCCTTGCGGGGCGCCACGCTCGCTTGCGGGATACCTTTACTCTCCACTAGCTTGCGTTTCAGGGGTCTGCAAGAAAATTAAATGCGTTTAACCTTTTTGAAGCTAATTCTTGAATCTATATCATCTTTGCCATCATACGACCATAGGCAGTCAAGCAAAGTTGAACTTTAGGTGTGCGTAAGTTCATACTACATTCCCGACGCTGGCTGGTTGCAAAATCTATTTATTTTTGGAAATAAAGGGGGGCTTTCAGTCCCACCCAAAGATGTGTGCATGTAATTAAAAATTGAAAAGGAATTATTTTCGAATAAATAAATTAATATATACCTATGATATTTCTCCTCTTCTGATTCTGGTTCTGATTGCTCATTATCTGAATCCAGTCTATCATCATCATCAATACTCGGTTCATCACCACCATGGCTACTATCACTATCTTTCTTGTTATACACTTTATCAGGGTCTGGAAGCCATGATAAATCAGGCCCTTCAGATTCTGATCCACTTCCAAAGTCATCCTTCTCACCCTCTTCCTCTTTCTTTTTATTTTTAAGTTTCCGTTTTTGTTCCTTGTGTTTTGCTTTAACTTTTTCTCTAAACCTGATTTTGTCAAATTTGTCTTCTTCTTTGAGAACTTCTTTAGCCATCTCAATATCAATGCCACCAACATTTTCATTGACAAACTTTTTGGCTAGCTCTGACTTGACATCCTTCTTTTCATCTGCTAAAGCTTCTCCCTCCTCAGTAAACATGACTTTAGTATTCACTTTAATATTCTTTTTAAGTAATTTCTTGGCAATAGCAGCTTTTGTCAAAGGTTTGGACTTTTTCTTAGATTTACGTCCTTCTTCTTCTACTATAGTGTCATCTTCAATATCAACATTGGATTTTTTCACCTGGAGGAAATCATCTTCATCACTGTCAGCATCATCATGGAAGTTCAATTTAGGAACCTCTTTAACAAGTTTTTTCTTAGTTTTCTTTTCTGGTTCAGGTTCCTCTTCAGCAGGGCTGGCATCTGAGCCCTCATCTTCTTCTGCCTTTTCTTTTAATTTTGCTATTACTTCATTATCACCATCAGATTCCTTCTTAACTGCATCATTTTTCTGGTATCTCTGTAGGAATCTGATTCTGGGAGGTACTATTAAACCCAATGACCGGGCAAAAGCATCTGTGTCTAGAAGCTGCACATTGAATATCTCCTTATTCTTCATTAAATACACTGACTTCAAGTAGCTTACAAATGCTTTTTGTGCCGTTTGCTTCAATTCTGTGTGGTCTGATAAAAGCGCCTCTATTTTCCTTTGTGGTGCTACAACTTTTGATGGGTCTACTGATATCTTATTTATGGGTATTTTGTTTTTGTTTAAGTCTTCTACTATTTTTACCTCATTTGGTAGGAGCATTAGGAGTCCCTCACCTTTACCAAGGACTCCACGAGCTGTGCGGCCAGCCCTGTGGATGTATGTTTGGACATCCTCAGGACAGTCCATCTGTATCACCCAGTTGACTCTCGGAAAGTCCAACCCTCTAGATGCTAGGTCAGTTGCGAAGAGAACAACATTAGATTTTCTGCAAAAGTCAGTGTAGATTCTTTCTCTCTTTTCTTGATGTAGAGTTCCATAGAGAGCTAAAAGACTTGTGCCAGGCCTGAGTTTACAGAAGAGTTCATATGTATATTTGACTTGTTTGCAAGTAGCCATGAATACTATGACTTTCTGCTTCAAATGGTTTTTAATGAAGGACCATAGAATGCCAAGTTTTTCATCAATCTCACAGACTATATAGCTCTGTTGAAGAGCCTCTGGAGTTACTGTTTCCGCTTGCTCATGGGGTGCTACATATGTTGGGAATTTCAAACTCAGTCGCGCCAGATCTTTGACTGATTTGGTCTGAGTAGCAGAAAACAAGAGTGTTTGTCTTTCAACAGGTAAATTCTCTATAATTGCATTCATGGTAGCTTCAAAACCCATGTCTAGGCATCTATCAGCCTCATCTAAGACCAAGATCTGTAGGTGACTGCAGTCAAATAAAGGGTTTTCATCCATATGCTGAAGTAGTCGACCAGGAGTACAAATCAATATGTTCACTTGATCCATTCTCTTCCTTTCGAACTTAAGATTTTGTCCACCGATAATGAGACCAGCAGAGAAATCATGAAGCTGACCAATTTTTCTCAAAGTTTGGAAAATCTGGTAAGCCAATTCTCTTGTGGGGGAGATAACTAGGGCTCCAACTCCATCCATTCGAGTCCATTTGTTACAGAATAAATTTTCCAAGATAGGTATTAGAAAAGCTAAGGTTTTCCCTGATCCTGTCTTGGCTGCTCCCAGAATGTCTTTACCTTGTAAAGCATAGCCTATAGCCTGTCTCTGGATTTCAGTAGGTGTGGTGTAGTTGTTATCTTTAAGACCTTTGAGCGTTTTTTGGGATAGAGGCAGATCTTTAAATGTTTTGATTTCATCGGGAACAATCTGCAAGGAATTCAATGTTCTATAACGGTTGATATTTACGCATTTGACAATAAAAGCAAAAATACAGCATTATAATTAACTTTAGAATGGTTAAAAGCTTTGTGTAATGTTTACCTTTTCATATTGTGCTTTTAAATATTGAATGGCCGCACCCTCTTCTACATTCTTTTTACGTCGCGGCTTGTACAGTTGAAACTTCTTTTTCTTTTCACTTTTATTCTGTGATTTATTTTCTTGTTTCATTTTAATAATTATTTGATTAACTTATTCATAATATATTATAACCTCGTTATTTACCATGCATTGGCACTGCGCACTCGGACCGTGAATTTGACGTATTTTATGTCAAATAGTGTTGTCCTGAATCGGCAACTGTAATAATACCGAATTTGATACCAAATTTCATTACTATCGATTCCTTCAATATGAATAATCGTTCGGATTGTCTACTACTATATTCGCTGTTTCCGGTTAGTCTATGGCCCCTCAGTACTATTTTTTAACGAACTTTGCGTCATCCTTGGCATAAACAAATTGGGAGCTCCACCGAGCTGTCGTGTTTATTGATATTCGATTCTCAGTCTCGCGTCGCGATAATTAGTCATAATTTAATTAATTTTAAGTTTATTCTTATAGTATAGTTGGAATAAATTCGGGTAAGTTGCAAACGTACAATTAATATATTTTATCTATGTGTTTATTTCTTAGAGTCGAGTGTTATTTTCTTTGTTTGGATTGTTGTCCCCTCCGCCTCCACCCATATCAATCTGATCTACACAGAATCCACTGCGTAATATTTCAAGTTTCCTTGTTGCAGAATATTCAAATGTTAAACTATTTATTAATACCGTTACCTAATAATTTTAAACTAATTTCTTCAAACGTTACGCTGCTGAAGTTTACCTACCCACTACAAATTTAATCGGTGTTTCAAGAATACGCAAGTCATTATCCTATAACTTCCCGAGTTCAAGGTAGGAATAGTAAATTGCTGTATATCTGGTTTATAATTTCTGGGGCAGTGGGGTATCCTTAACTGGTCTAGACTGCGTGTGTAACGTGCGTGAAAGTTTCCTTAACATAAATTACTGATTTCAATAGGTCTATAAAAATATTGAAAACTGCGAGGTTTATTAAAGCGTACTATCAACCAACAGTTCGGTAAATATTTACACTCTAAATGTTTTAGTACTGAAGCAATTTTCTTTTTGTTTTAGAACAATGAAGTGCGTAGCAGTACTTCTATGTGTGGTGGCTGCTGCCACTGCAGTCTCCTTCTTCGACCTGGTCCGAGAGGAATGGAGCGCCTTCAAGGTATAAATTCCCTTAAATTTTCTTGTCAGCTTGAAACTACAAAGGAGAGGCCAAATTCTAGTTTTACCTCATTGATTTTGTACTGAACAATGAGTGGCTATTTTCCTGTTGTGATGTGATAATATAGGTATCTTATATTATACTGATTTTGTAGAAAATTAATTTAAAGTACCTATACAATCAAGACCTTAATACCTTACCTCAGTACTAAATATTCTTTATTTAAACCACATTGAGAATGTAACAAAATTTACTTTTATTAAAAGTTTATTTTCAACATGTGTATGAATAATCAAAATGGTTATCCAAAATTCTTCTTAAGATAAAAGAATGGAGATTTCGTAATAGAAAATAATGGAGTGTAGGTATAATAAAAAATCCCATTTACATAGTGTAGTAGTTATCAACATTTTCTATTCATCATAGAGGACAAACCTTGAAATGAAACATAGGTCAATTTTAGATGATTATTTTTTAAACAAATGCCTATTTGTTATCAACCATCATAAATATAGGTCACCATCATGAAATTTTTATAATAAGAACCATTATGTAAAAAACCATTTGTAATACATAAAACACTTAAGTCTAATTTCTGAACTCATGAACTTCATTATGAAGCCAGATTTTAAGTAAAGCAACATCAGTGGATGTGCTTTCAAATTGCGATTGTAATGTTGGGATTCATCCGACTATTTAGGGCTCATGGCTTATCACAGATAGATGACGAGGGAAAGAAAAACACTCAAATTAACAAAATTGAAACAGATGGAGCACAACAAAAAGTACGAATCAACCGAAGAAGATAGGTTCCGCATGAAGATCTATGCTGAGAACAAGCACAAGATCGCTAAGCACAACCAGAAGTACGAACAGGGCCAAGCCTCATTCCGGCTGAAGCAGAACAAGTACGGAGACCTGTTGCATCATGAATTTGTGAGCACCATGAATGGCTTCAATAGGACTAACAAGTGAGTACTTATCGCATACTTTGATGAGAACAGTATTATCTCAAAAATCATGTATTTTCTTTGCTAAGGGTGTCGTGATTTAGGTACATTTGTAGATCTTGAATTTGACCTTAGTAAAAAAATACATATATTTGTTTTGAGTTTTTACTTGAATGAATGAAGAGAATCTAAATTATAAGACCAAATAACAACCATAGTAATCAATTTGTTCATAAATTAAATTCGTAAAACATTTTTCGCTATAATACCGAGACCAATATCAATTATTTTATCTTGGTAGTTCTATAAAATAATTTACGTAGCAATAATTTTATCCCATTCGGGCTATCAATATATTTCATACACTTAACATGAACTCATTGTTCCCCAAAAGGAAACTTAAAGGCTAATAATAGCAGAGATAGGGAAAAATATGTAGGTAACTTTATCTTGAATTTTAAATACCTACCTATGCCAATGAACGTTTATCCATAAACTCCATGGAGTCCTTCAAAGAAAAAATACAAGCTATTATATAAAGCTCAATATTACTAACGAAGTACTGTGTATACAAGACCGCTTATTGACATTTTATATGCTCTTATAAATAATGAACAGTAGGTTCTTTGATTTGAATATTTTATCACATGATTAATATATGTAGGTAAAGACGTGACTTACAAAATTAGGTCGTCGATAAAGATTCTGCGAACAATGCTTATCTGTCACAAGTTTGGAAAAATATAAACAATGTAACAATACTGACCCGCGGACCAAGATAAATTCTATTAGTACTTACATCACTCATTATCTGTTTAAAAACCAAAATAAACGAATATTAATATGAGGATGACCTTTTTTCTATTTGGTGTTTGGACAATTGAGTCTAATTACAGTAGAGCCTTGATAATCCGTACATAGGCTAATCCGAACGTCGCTGTAATCCGAACTCCCGAGTGACCCCTTCCTCTTTCGCTGTGGCACCTGACCCCATGTGTTTGTATCTATGAATTGTAATTAATTTATCAGGTGCGCTGTCTCTTAGTGTATGCCACATGATTTGAGGTTATTATTGTTAAAATAAAACCGTTTAATATGGATCCTAGACCAAAGCGTAAACACAAAACTTTGACTAATTCTCAAAAGTGCGCTGTATTGGATGCCTTAAAAGATGGAGTGATTGCAACCTTACTTTCTGAGAAGTACGGCGTTCGAAATGCTATAATTAGTGACCTGAAGAAAAAAGCATGATTTCCTTGTTTTTGTTACTTACAAGTGTCAATAAATATGTTTTTTTTTTCGGATTTACAAGTTTTTATTTTTACCATACTATAATCCGAACGCTCTACTAATCCGAACAGGGGGTATTTTTTTGGTGTTCGGATTATCGAGGCTCTACTGTATATATAACAGTAGGTTTGTAATAAAAAAGGTCGGCTAATTGAGAAAAAGTGGGAAATTGGGCAATTTTTTTTTATTTAGCGGCGTTTATTACTCAGCAATTTTAAGGCCGATTCACACCAGATGTGTGTGCCGCACGCGCAATCTATTGTAGCTCGGCCCTAAGCAGGTCATATTTCAAATATTTAGATACATTTATATAAAGATACAATAATCTCTTGAAGTAAGTTACTTCCGTTGTTAAAATCGCAAGAAAACTTTATTTACAGGGTGCTCATGAGTAACCCGACAGACTTTACCACGCATTTTTGATGTCTTCATCATTTTTTCTGTTTTTTTTGTGATATTTAAATTTTTTTCTACGTGACCAGTAATAGGTTGTAGAGAAAGATTTTTTTAAGTTTTAACATTTTTTTTTTCTTTTTTCTGAAACTTTTCTAATTTTCTCGTTAATGTATAAGTATGTCAAGATAAAAACTCATAGTAAAAGAATTTTAATCGTGGAGGCATTTTTCAGTGAGTTATGATTAAAATAGTTTTTTGAAAAACATGTCATTATAGAAACTAAGCCGAATCCAGAAAAGTAGTTCCAAAGACAGTCTCCAAATAGGTACCCTTCAAGTTTGTCGGGTTACTCATTAATCTCATTATCCACCCTGTATAAATAGCTAGATAGATTTTACGATTCGTACCGTTTAATTTTAGAATTATAACTAACGTGATATTCAAACATTAAAATATTATCGAACCGAGTTACTCACGTATTTAAGTCGATGATTGAATTGATCGTATTCTTTTATCAGGTATATATAGCTATATTGAATGATAGGTGTTTTGGTAATTTATTATACAAACATAGGAATACCTATAATTCTCCTGGTTTTACCCAACAAGGAAAGTTTTACAATAAGGAAAGCTTTTAATTTTTGACGTCGACGCAAACCGAATGAATGTGTTTAATAACTGGTTTTTCAGCTTTGTACGGCAATCGGGAATTCCCGGCTCTCTCCGTAAAAGTCGTTACCTACTTATCGGAAACATGCCCGACCCTATATACATACAGTCGCCATTAGACGTATCATAGCATCCGGAGCGTTCAAAAATATCTGTACACGCTTTTATTGCCATAACGATAGAGGCGTGTTCAGATATTTTTGAGCGCCCCGGGCGTTACGATATATCTGATGACGACTGTACAAGCATTATAAACTACTTCAACTCGAGTTTTCAGAAAAAAGTGTATCCTTAGTTTACTGTTTTGTTCCGATTTTTGTCTCTCTTTCGTTACGTGTTTCAATACCTTTGATGGTTGGGGTCCAATAGTTGGGGCCCAGAATAAAATATATCTGATAGATAAAGGTTAGCTGCCCCTTTCTTTTTATGCTTGTGGAAAAGGATAGTGATAATTCTCTCTGACGGAATTATTTATCCGAGGATTGTGAAAGAGGCCGTTATACCGACGTTACACCAGCAATACAACTTTCTTCAAATCACTTAATCTTCTACCTATTTACATATAAAACATCACATTCTAAAGTATTAATATACCTTCATAAGTTCATATCAACGCCGCGTAGTGACCGCAGTAAGAATACATTTGTCACCACTCCAACTCTTCCCTCGGGTGCCGTAAGACGCCTAAGGAATTAAAGTGTCACTGACTATTCATTTATTAGGGATTGATGGTGAGCAGCAGCGTCATAATGGACGCATTACTGCGATCGCCGATCCTTGTACAGCGTGGCGATTATAGGCATTGCCTCCGGATGCATTCACGCATAGTTAGAGAGGCCTACGTCCAGCAGTGGATTGAGATAGGATGATGTAAAGTTCAAATCAATGCTGGTATAACGGGCTAGTCATAGTGATCTCAACCGTGTCTAAACCGAACAAACGCTCAGTTATTAACGTAACGAGTGTTGGTAACGCAATGATTCGCTGATTGCTGCTCGCATAGCTAATCGCCGATAAGCAAACGTGTAGCTGGCAATTCTTATCAACAACATATTTAGTTTGTTTTGACCTCCAAAGTGGTAATTTTCGGGTTTTCACAGTCCGAAAATAAATATACTCCAAACTAGGGACTGTGGTCTCTGGTTTTGCCCATGGGGAACAAACGACATGACAAGTATCTCGTTTGGAAATAAACACAGTAAAACAGTATACCACTATATTCTTCACTAGTCAAAAATATGTGCTTAGGTTAGTTGCATTTCGAAGGCATTTTGAGTGTGAACCTTTTATTATCCGCACTTTCAGAACACAATTTTGGATCTTTCACTAACTTAAAACATTAACCTTTTATCAATATCGCAGACGTGGTCCAAATGAACTAACTTTTTGAGATTTGGTCAATCCTTGAATTCACAGTATATAAATGTTGCCTCGAGGATCCAAAGACAGAAATCGGAACTGGTTTTTTTGAAAAACCTCGTAATAGCTCAATGTTTCAAATGTTTTACAATAATATTTTCTTCGGTTACCGCGAGGATTACTCATGAAATAAAACTATGAAAACGGATAAACTCGCGTATATTAACTAATTTTAACTTCATTCCGACGTTTCGAACACTTTACAGGGTTCGTGGTCTGCGGATGACTCACGCACCCTGTAAAGAATGAAGCGGAATGAAGTTAAAATTAGTTAATATACGCGAGTTTATCCGTTTTCATAGTTTTATTTCATGTTTTACAATCTTTATGTATTACTCAATATTATATGTAAAATTAACAACATCATGTTTTTAACTTACTCCATTAACAAATAACTTATATAGCGAAGAACGATAAAGAACGAAATTAGAACCGTTCTTTTGTATGTAGAAAAAACCGTTATCCGATCTCTGTCCAAAGGACCACAGAGGTGAATATAAGTGCTAAGTGCTTAAAAGCGGAGTGACACCGCTGGTAATGGTAACCTTGTCCACAGACACAAGGGTCTCTTCGCAAGGGGCGCCGGCGTCCGTGGAGCCACCTTCATCTCGCCCGCCCACGTGACCCTGCCCGACCAGGTCGACTGGCGCAAGAAGGGAGCCGTCACTGAGGTCAAGGATCAGGGCAAATGTGGATCCTGCTGGTCCTTCAGTACCGTAAGTCCTCAATCTTATGATTTATGACCAATTTTATGCTTTGACTGTGTTTTTATTATTTGGTATAGGAACCTCGGCCATCGGCAATGGGGGAGGAATATGTTTGAAGCTTATGTTCAGCAGTAGACGTCTTTCAGCTGATATGATGATAGGAAAATTTGTTTCCGTTCCTAGGTAAAGTAGGTATAGGTACACATTGTGAAGTCTGCGAGAAGTATTGTGTACCTATATATTTAACAACGTCAAAAGGAGATACATCTCTTAGTTTACTAAAGTTTAATTTTTATTTTAAAATGTTAGCTTATTTAGTTGTCTGGTTAAATAGTCCAAAAGATAGAATTATGTACAATTCATATTTATATATTCGCGTTTTATTTTTACTTGATTTAAAAAACTTATTAGTTTTCCACTGAATAGATCAATTTGAAAAAGTTATGTTAGTTTCATTTACTGATGTTTCAAACTCATGTTTGATATTAGCAAAATATATTTGTCGCTTTTTAATTTTTTGTTTATTGGTTTACAAAAACACAATTCAACCATTACAAAAGATGCCGTGACCAGGATACGATACGAATTGACTAGTTAAAATAAGTGAACAAAAGGAATCTTCCCTCTTGCCAACGCGTCAATTCTTTCACATCACATGTCATGCGAAATGACCACTTGACCTACTTATTGTTATCACACTTCCTACCAAGTCCGCTGAATTTATTTAAATTGGTCACAGCAATACAATTCACTAATCAAATTTTCGATTATGATTCCATTAGCGTAACTTCACATGCCAATAAAAACAATAAAGAAAAAAGGCTAAAGGGTTAATACCTTTTTTCTGAATTGGAATTATCCTAGTTTAAAGTTACGTATACAATTCATTTAAATACACTCAAGAGCAAAATTTTCGAGCCATGTAAAAGTTTTTTATAAAAGAGACTTCAAGCATAGTATCTTCAAATATAGTATCGTATATAATATTTATTGTTTATAGGATGAATAGAATCCATTTTTGTATGAGAGGTTATGGAATTTCTAATTGTTTATTCAATCCAAAAAAACATGTGACATAAAAAAATGGTAAATATAAAAATACCAAGTCATGGAAACAAAGTCCTTATTGTAAAACAATTTGTGTAACACTTTTAAACTCTGTCTCTAAAAATAATATTTATTTTGTTTTTGTATTGGATGATAATTTCAGAGAAATATCTTGTAAATATTATTAAAAATTGTTTAAAACCAGCATGATTGCAGCCTGCAGGATTTTCTATGAATTACACCTGACCCTAAATGTTTGCCCTTGATCCTTGAGTGTATTTAAACTTTGAAAAGTATACCATGTGGCGATGAAATAATATAGAATAGTATACATAAATCGTATCTATAACACAGTATACATAGAAAGCGCTTCCTACGTTCCGTTACGCCGATCACGTGCCTGTTCACCTCGAACTAGAGACAAACCGGTTGTCCATACAAACGTCCACAACAAAGGAAAACAAAATCAATATATCTATAGGACTGGGAGGTTTTTCCTTAACACAGACCCACAACTAGGTACAAAATATACGTAGACAAAATTTAAGTGTCACAAGACAAATTATCTATCATATTTATTTTACCAATTGGTTAAAGTTGGCGAAGTTTTTTCTCGAATCCGATGTCCAGGCGCATCCAGGACTTTTTCCAGGGGGGCATTGACCTATGATATGATAGTATTTTATACATAAAACAACCATCATGCAGTTTTCGTTGTTTAAGATCAATCACTTGATCATAGACGCTCTACAGGTGATTTTTTTATTCGCCGGCTAAACTTTAGGGGGTTAATTCTGAGGTCACATTGATGAACTTTTACTATGGGACCGATAACCGATTCGAGAAAAAAAACTCTGATGTTTCATACAAACTCTGAGATACTAGTAGGCGGAAATGTATGGAACATGTTTTTTTCCTCGAATCGGATGGCGGTCTCATTCTAAAAATTCATCAATGTGTCCTCAGAATTAACACTCAAAAATTTGGCTGGTGAATAAAAAATTACCTTGTATGCAGCTAAATATCCGTTTCAAATTATTTTTCTTTGATTTTTTTAATTTGTAGTGCTGTCGAAGGACTTATCGCTAGGGACAGTGTTCCAAAAACGACATCTAAACTCGTATACATCAACATTTATAAACATCCATTTAGAATGAACATGCTTAGTACGTAGGTATAAACGATTTATCGCTAGAAACAATTATAATATTCTACATCTAACGACATTGCACGATCAAATGTCATAATAGGTATACCTACTGGTGAAATATCCGTTTGAAATTAATTTGTTTCATACGCATAAACGATTTATCGTTCTATAGAATTATATGCACCAACTGTTAGAAATTAATTTGCTTAGTACGCGTAAGACTTATCGGAAGCGACATTGTTGAAAACAAAGTGCGTCGCAAAACAAAACAATGATTCATGAAAACATTGACTTCTGAGTAAAAGTTTCGTCAGACAACTGCGACGGTTGCGGATAACATATCTAATAATTAATAATAACAGTGGTTATCACGCAATAAGAATATAGTCTAGTAATTTTATTTAATTGTAAGTCCTAACTGTAAGTCGATAACTTTGAAATTCACATAATCATAATCATCATTGATTCATAATATAAAATTACATGACAGGTAATAATTAGTACAATAGGCACATGTTTAAACCAGGAACTAGGAATTAAATAAGCGGAGTATTAGGTATAGTCTTACTTTCTAGGTACACCTCTAATACCTATAATGTTTAATATTGTGCCTATCTACCAAATGCAAATGTCAAATGTCCACTAAATAGCTGATGAAAGTTTCGCGAATAAATAAATGTGTTTTCTGCCTACTTATTCTCTAAATTCAGCTTTTAGCTGAATTTTTCCTTAGTAAAATGATACAGTAAGTAAATAACATACTTTGCAAAGAACAAATGACCTTGCTTACCTATCGTCCGGACGCCACGGAGTATTCAACCTACAAAACATAATACAATTGACCCTTATAGCCTAAACAGATTAGATTTCCTATTCTAAGCCAATAATATATAATAATAGAAGTATTCATAGATAATATACGGGTCCGCATCATGCATCTAAAATTATTATTTAATACATTTTCCATGAAATGTATCAATGAAGGCGATTATTCTCTTCGATTGAAACCAGTCGCAAATCAACGCATTCTGTCCATTCAACCCGCATCACTTAGTCAACAAAAACTCATAGGATGATGTAATCCTGTAGCATTATGTTTTACTTTAAGCCATAACCCCAAGTCGTCAAGGTATGATTTCGCTTGTGAGACCTACAGTTCAATACTTGAACCTAACTGAATCATGGTTGGTAGGTAGATCTTTAGTTGCAGTTTCTATGTGTTTTTGTACACGCTTCGACGATTATAATAGTGAATATTTTTTCATCATTAATGAAACTATTAGGTTGGTAGCGAATTGTATGTGCAACGAGCACTTATTTTATACTAAAATCACGCCAGTTTCTTATGAATCGATCTGAACAAAATGTACATTTCCGTCACAGATTTGTGTAGTAGGTACTCTGAGGACTTGTTTATCATCCCCGAGTAATAGTAAAATTGGTATTTCTATCAAATAAATGTTAGATAATCTATTCTTTTACGTGCCTGGGGAATTATATCTGACAGATAGATTTATCCAGGGAATGTGAAATAGCTTCTTACTCTTATTTTTCTGTGTGTTAATCAACTTTAGATCGTCAAGTAAAAAATGCTTATGAGAAAAGCATTTTAAGTGGGTGACTTCAAGTAGGCGAAATTTATAACCGCTGTAAACAAGTATCGTATTGATAGGTTTTTGTTCCTAGCCCACTTTGGTTCTTACATCTTTCACCCACTTATATACGTCGACCGAAACGAAAAAAAACGATACTTAATTTGACATTAAGTGTGTTTGTCATGTTACGTGGGTAGCTCTGTATTAGCGACGAAAATTACACGCAAGACCCCTGCAGGGACCAAGACCGGTATTTTACAAAAACCTCGAAATAGCCCAATATTTTAAAATGTTGTATACTCTTTATGTTAGTGCTCAATATTTCATGTAATTTACAATATCATATTTTTAAATTACTCCATTAACTTACAATTTATATTCCAAAAAACGAAAAAGAACCGTTCTTTTTGTATGGAGAAAATAACGGTTCCGGTCCCTGGACCCCTGTATTTTTCAATAAAAAGCAGTATCTTTCGTTACGGATCTTCGATTGAATTTTTTGCATATTTTTCGCATTATTATATTTTCGGGAATTAAACACTTTATGTTCAAAATAAAGCTCTATAATCAAGGTTTTTACAAATAAGTCAGGATATTAGCACGGATTACACAAAAGATACGAATTAGCAACGTTCCATGGCAGCGGCGCTTGACAGAATGCCTGAGTGAGTGGCGTTCCCGCGTAAAGTGACAGTCTTGACAGGAGCTGTCAGTCAGGAGCTGTCACACAGTTAAGACGTGATGAGACTGGATCCGACACGGCCAGCCCTGACGTCGCGGCGTCCACGCAGCGTGTCTCCCTGGTTGAACTTCATAAATGGAACTTCCTTCACTTCCTTGTACAAACAAAATTGGATGATATCAACATGTTGGAACAGGAGAGGTGTTGTCATCGTCTAGTTTTGAAGCATTTAATGAAATACTTCAATAGAACCTGTGAATACAGCTGAAAATGCGTAGGTATAGATGATCAGAGAACCGAAAGGTTCCGTCTGATTAACTTCTGCTGAAAGTTACTTGCGAAGTGATTTTTGATCACTAATATTGTTTTCCAAGGCGACAATCATCCAAAGCACAAACAAACTGAAACAACTGCCGCGCGCAGGCCGCACGTCTTTTCGCTTTGATGTGCCGCCGCCTCGCGCCAAAACTTGTTTACGAGTGTAACATATGACGTTTTTAGTAGCGAGAACGTTGCTTTTTCGTATCGTAAGATATTTGCAATTGAATTAACAATTGCTAATCTTACGATACGAAAATTACTCATTGGCAATTAACTTTACTCTGTAGTTTGTAAGTAATTAGTCCAATGACACTTAGCGAGCGTAATTATTTACGTGGGCTAATGTGATCGTATCCCACTTCTGATTTCGGGAATTAAACACTTTATGTTCAAAATAAAGCTCTATAATCAAGGTTTTTACAAATAAGTCAGGATATTAGCACGGATTACACAAAAGATACGAATTAGCAACGTTCCATGGCAGCGGCGCTTGACAGAATGCCTGAGTGAGTGGCGTTCCCGCGTAAAGTGACAGTCTTGACAGGAGCTGTCAGCCAGGAGCTGTCACACAGTTAAGACGTGATGAGACTGGATCCGACAATATTATACATTGCGCGTAGAACCGATGGCCGTTGGAGCGGGAAGGTTCTTGAGTGGCGGCCACGTACCGGAAGGCGTAGCGTGGGTAGGCCCCCCACAAGGTGGACTGATGACCTGGAGAAGGTCGCAGGAGTCCGCTGGATGCGGGTGGCGCAGGACCGGTCATTGTGGCAATCACTGGGAGAGGCCTATGTTCAGCAGTGGACGTCTTTCGGCTGATATGATGATGATGATGATATTATACATAGTATCACGTCATAGTATAAACGTCAGTTTTTTTTCAACAGTTAAATGTAATTTATAGGAAAGATTAGAAGCTTTCGAAAGAAACAATAAGAATCGCCATTTTCATCGCTACTCTGTATCTACTACCCACCGACTCGGTACGGTAGGTATAGGTACAACTCAGAAGCAATCAAATGCTTACAATAATTGTGACTGACGATGATTCACTCCTGCTAGAACATCCTCGTATAGTCATTTCCGCCGGTTGCTTTTGTACACCACCTCGTTGTTTATAAAATACATATTGTACCGTTGCTATGAGATTTATCGATGCGACCAGGGTGCTCATAAAAATCTGAAATTTTGTTGACAATGTTGAATACATTAATCACGCTTATGAATTTCTATATTGCCAAAAATATATTTACACGACCATGTTAAGGCTATAAAGTCCTGTAAACATATTTTTGGGATTTAACCCCTCGTGTGTCACGCATATTTTTTTCTAATAGTTTTCTCGCCACTGATCAGTGCTTAGACATACGAAGGGTTAAACCGTAACGATATCTTTGACGTCGGCTGTAGGTACATTTGTATAAATTTAACCCGTTATTTAAAAACAGTTGTGATTGATCAGTTGTTGGCTATATTCGAAATTTTCAAAGAAGTTGCGCGGACATAAGATGTCCACGCGCATATATGGGCGCATTTTTGAACTCGCGTTAGACATCCACATTTATATATAGATGAGTCGCAGATAAGGAAGTATCTTATTCGGTTATGTATGCTCCATTTAAATAAATAAAGTCACCCGGTTATTTGCGGTCACGTATTGTTGTCAACTCGGAAAATGGGTCACATTACACTTGAGTCAACAAATTGTATTGTCGATACCTTTGCATTGTAATTCATATAACATAGAGTATACTCTTGTATAGTTGTTTTGTTTGTAGGATTACTATACCATTCGTACAAGAAAGTAAACAAACCTGCAAACTTGCATTATTTCATAATCACGCAGTTTCAGAAAACAATCTTACTTTTATCACCAACTCAAAACCTTGAAACCTGAATTTGACATACATTTTTTGTTAAAATTATTAATATTTTTTAGTGTTAACGTAAAAATATATCTGCGAACGTGTTTCACGATACGTTTCGAAAACGTCAAATGCTATGGAAAGTCACCCATATTTGTTTCCCCTTTTTTACTTTCAATTGAAGTATACAAACTTCAACACAGTTAACTATTCAATATACTAATCCCCTAATGCATATGATCCTATAAAATTTATTTTAAAATTTGGTCTGTCACTTAGTATCACTACTGATTGAGCTATGGCTATTATCAAACCGGAATCAGAAAGGGATTTGAAAGTACTGTTTATACAACAAATGACATAATATTTACCACGAAAAGAGTTGTTTATAGATGTAGTGAGTGATTAATTAATCTATTGTCCGTCAGTCACTGCACTTAATTAAACTATGAACATATCCTAGATTGACTTATACACTGTTTCAACAGTACTTTTAAATCCCATTCTAATCGCGGTTTGATAATACCGTCAAACGACATAGTTATATTTGTAATACTAAGTTTGTAATGCTATGGTCGTAGCTGTAAGTTACGAATGTAATTAAAAACAAATAGTTTACAAAATATCCTATTCCTCCACAGACTGGCGCCCTAGAAGGCCAACATTACCGCAAGAGCGGGTACCTGGTCTCCCTCTCCGAACAGAACCTCATCGACTGCTCAGCCGCCTACGGCAACAACGGGTGCAACGGCGGTCTCATGGACAACGCGTTCAAATACATCAAGGACAACGGGGGCATCGACACTGAGAAGTCTTACCCGTATGAGGCTATCGATGATAAGTGCAGGTGGGTGGCCGCTAGATGTCGCTGTAAACTTTGATTTGTCGCTAGATGGCGTTGGTAGATGCATGGCGGAGTCTGAATCGCGCTAACAGGTGGAGAGTAATCAAGGCAGTCTGTTCTATATTATATTGAACGTGTGATATAAATTACTATTTGTATAGATAATATGTCTGTGAACATTCCGCATTTAGAGTTTTGCTCAGACAGCAATGTAACGATTGTCTCATACAAGTGGATAAGGGACACAGCTAGATAGATGTTTTGTCCTTACCTGACACTTTAACAATGGTATTTGCTAAAAAGAGATAATACATCTTGAAAGTATTGAAACTAAAATAGACATTATGGATGTTTATGAATAAAGGGGCTAAGGGACGCGACGGATTCAGAATAAACGTTAGTCCTTCGTTTAACATCATATTTCAATAAAATAACGTCGGACATTTTATAGACAATTGAATACTTCACAAAATGCACGCTAGATGGTGTTGTTGATAGTATGCATTGATTTATAGCTTTGTTTTCCGCCTCTTTGTTATGATGATAATTTATTTTTACTTTTATGTTATTATTATAAATTGTGACGGATGATTAAGATAAACCGCAGGCCGCAGAAGTTATTTTCCTTTAACAAAAAGCAATAAAATTAAATGTGTAGCGCTCCGTCTATATTGTTATCAAAAGCATTAACTATAACTGCCTAGTATGTGTTGATTCCTATAGTTAACAAGAAGGAAATTATTGAAATTCGTTAAATGACTCTAGTATCCTTAATGTTAACCCCTAAATGGATTAAGTACACTTCCGTATAAACCAAAGAACTAAAAACGGTTTCCAAGTTTTCTGGTCAACAATTTGAAGTGAGTGGACAAATCCCAAAACTAGAGAGACCTAATTTAATACCATAAATTCAAATACGTATAGAGAATCTTATTACTTATTAGGTGCTAAATACTTGATGCAAACTAGTCTCTTCCATCTCTTAGACATTTAAAAAACCAAAGTATATAATAGGAATTTCAGAGTCAATTATTACAGTGACAAATATTCAATTGAATTTGATAAAAATAACAGACCAATTTCTGGTTTACGGTACCTACATTTGAATACAAAAGTGAATCACTAGTTTTCGAATGAATTAATTCGTAAATTAGGTACGCAATTCTGCAGCATATTGGAGCATTCCATGAAAACATCAACTTTTTGTCGCTTACGTGTCGCTATGGTAGCTACCCTAATAAAATATGCTAGCTGCTAGGAAACAGTGTCAATCTTAAAGCCTAGATATGTTATTATTATACTGTAACTCAGCTTACTAATTTAATTTTTCAAAAGTATTGAAAAGGCAGTGTCGCTTACGACACGTTTTCATGGAATGCTCCTATTACACTTCACATGATGAACATCCAAATGCAACTATGAATCCATGATTATCATAAACTATACGAGCTTTTTAACTCTGAACACTATGGCTACCCACACTATCATGTCATTCACGTTTCCGACAATAACTTGAAGCTGTCTCCAGGTACAATCCCAAGAACTCCGGAGCTGATGACGTAGGCTTCACGGACATCCCACAGGGTGACGAACAGAAGCTTCTAGAAGCGGTGGCGACCGTGGGACCGGTGTCTGTCGCCATTGATGCGTCGCAGGAATCCTTCCAGTTCTACTCCGACGGAGTTTACTTTGATGAGAATTGCTCTTCTGAGAACTTGGATCATGGGGTGAGTTTTTGTAGAATATTGTCAGTAAAGCCTCCGAGCGAGTTGGTCTTAGGATGAACATGGATAAGACGAAAATCATGTCGAATTCCCATGTAGCACCAACTCCCGTAATAATCGGAGAATTTACTTCATTGTGGCAATCTTTGGGGGAGGCCTATGTTCAGCTGTGGACGTCTTTTGGCTGATATGATGATGATGATGATTCTAGATTTCGGATGCCGTGTGGTGACGGCAGTAAGAATACATTTGTCACCACCCAACTCCTGCGGGTGTCGTAAGAGTCGATTAAGGGATTGAAGTGTCGCTGACCACTATTTGATAAAAGATTGATGATGGGCAGCAGCGTCATCATAGTTGACACATTACTGCGATCGCCAATCCGCTTGCCCAGCGTGGCGATTACGGACATTTACCTCCTAATGCGTTTATACGCATAGTTAATAGGAGAGGCCTACGTCCAGCAGTGGACTATCATAGGCTGATGATGATGATTCTAGATTTTTGCTGTGTGGTGGTGACAGTAAAATACTCTCCTCTATACTTGCTCAACCTCGTATTTGTATCGGCCGGTCCTGTCATCGGTGTTGCTACTGCAAAAAGTTTAGCAATAATGAACGGCCATGACAGGGCCGGCCCGATATATTATCTTTACTGTTTTGTCTGTAATTTTACATGAAATAAAACTATGAAAACGGACAAACTCGCGTATGCGGAGTCATCTGCAAACCACGAACCCTGTAAAGTGTTCGAAACGTCGGAATGAAGTTAAAATTAGTTAATATATGCGAGTTTATCCGTTTTCATAGTTTTATTTCATGTGTAATCCTCGCGGTAACCGAAGAAAATATTCTGTAATTTTAGTTCTAATTATTATTGTTTATTTGTATTGTGCCACGTGTTACCTGCCGTGAAGCTGTTTTTCACGTGATGGACATATCGGAAGACCAGCGCTGGCACACGCTCGCTATGTATTTGCATTCTATTCTTTTCTTGACATGAAATTTGTTTTGTACTTAGAGTTAACAGCTCACAATTAGCACGAAAAGGTTCTTCAAAAATGGCATAAATCGACGTTTGGAGTAACAATTGCGCATTGCATTGGAAAAAGCCAAAGTATCGCAGAAAATAACATAACCTTGGCGGGTCATCTGCGGTCACTCACATATATAAACAAACTTCGTATCGGCAAAGATTACCTATCTGTTGAACGTGCGACATGCCACATACAATACAACCACTACTTATGTAACTAATTAGATTAGCAATAACACCATTATTGCATGAATAGACTAATTATCAAAGAAGATTAGTGTGCTATTTTTATATTCTAGTGTATGTGTGTGTATCATTTTTATCTATGATGACGCTGCTGCCCATCATCATCAAAGAATCGTCAGTGAAACTTCAATCCCTTAGTCCACCCCTACGATACCCGCAGATAGACTTGGGGTGGTGACAAATGTATTCTTACTGCCGTCACCACACGGCACAAACCCCCTTTATGCGTCTATACTCGGGGGTCTATATGGGTCGGTGTTTCTATGCGATTTTTTTTGCGCGTTTTTATTGTTCATTACCACCACCACTTTATTTTCCGTTTTATAAAAGCAAACTACTATTATACCAGAATAGTAGACAAACATGCTTCCGCTACAAGATAACCGAAACTGACTCCACTATTTATACGCTGTTCGTCAATAATTTGGGTATGGTAATGACTTGATTTGTGCGACGGAATAATCGTATAGAACTACCCGGGTGGTAACACGTGGGAATATCCAGTGTTTTGTATTTTAACAGTAATTATAATTTATTTCGCAATTTATTAGGCTGTTGGTTATATGCTTTTCCCGTTCAGAGGACACAGTACAAAATATTATCTTGATAAAATGTTATGTATACATGACTAACTATTAGTTTACTAATGATATCACTTTAGTAAATACCATAATACCAATCTAAACTTAACTAAAGAACCTTAAAGCTAAAACAATTTAAATACCAATCAATCAAATAACCCACCCCGCAACATTCCCGGTGCAAAGGTGCCTAACAAACTAGCGGCATTTCCGCGCTGCACTGCAATAGCAAGCCTCTGCACCAGGAACGATCCAGAGCGGGGATCATGGCCTCGTTCTTGGAGACGACGCCCCAACTCCCCAAAGAAAGTTTTGGCTTCCGCGCACCAAAATTTTTTTTTAACTAACAAAAACTGAACATATTGCGAAAACACAAATCAAATTATTTATTAACTAAATATTTTGATTTGTACTTTTAATTTTTCTCCAGTAGTCACACTACTTAATACTATATAAATTATAAATATTAGATGTCATATACCAAAGAAAAACGACCAAGATCACCTATGTCCGAGGTGGGGATCGAACCCACGTACTCAGCTTTCGCGGTTGATGCCTGTACCCCTCGGCCACTCGGTCTTAGCAACCATTGGTCAAATTTCTCGGGTATATGCAATCCCTTACAAGGCTAGGCGCCTTTGACCATTCTCTAAGGGCAAGCACTAACTACATGCCTGCACCTCCTATTAGAATACTTTACAGTTTTCTAGAATAGCGAAAGCTGAGTACGTGGGTTCGATCCCCACCTCGGACATAGGTGATCTTGGTCGTTTTTCTTTGGTATATGACATCTAATATTTATAATTAACAAAAACTGTTTTCCCTAGGTGCTGGTTGTCGGTTACGGCACAGACGAAACGGGAGGCGACTATTGGTTGGTGAAGAACTCCTGGGGCCGCACGTGGGGCGACCTCGGCTACATCAAGATGGCGCGAAACCGCAATAACCACTGCGGTATCGCTTCTGCTGCCTCATACCCGCTCGTTTAATATATTAGGACACTATCACCGCCATATTCGAAAGTCGCTACGATTCTTTATCGGTCCAGCGAAGGCGTCATTAGAGTGAGAAATCGAAATTGGCGGATTTCGTAGTTCGCGGTAGTGCCGCAGGATTCCTCTTGAAATGAACGCTGCCAAGTCATTTGTGTGCGTAGCCAAGTTGCCGATCGCTAACGCTCAGTAGTGTATCGTAGTAGACTTGGAAATCCGCAAATTCCTAGGATTTGTCTTTGTCTCTAATGAAACCTTTGTTGGAGTGACTGAGGCAAATCTTCGAAATATATACATATTTCGATTACGTATTAACCTGTGCATTACATGTAAAATCACCTTGATAGTTAAAGATCAATATAACAGTTTGAGTAACACTGGGGTTAAATATTTTGATCATCAATTATTGACCTTACAATGAGCAAGACACAAACAAAACACAAATAAAACTTAATTCCATACTGTTTGAATTGTACTGCAATCAATAATATATAAGTATTAGAAAAGCGTTCATTTTAAGATTGGATTTATTGTAGGTGCTCATATTTGATATTAGCATCGATTGCTACTAAAAGTCTATGAAACAGACAATTCGGTGGCTTTTCTTAAAGTTTTATACGGAAAGAAAGAATCTCTAATACCGAAATTAAATAATTGGATAATACAAAGGTATAGTGCCCACTGGCTCCATAGTTTTTGTAAATCATTCTGTCAGATTTTATTTTACAAGCGTTGAAAAGACAACAAAACTAAACCAAACTAACCAGCCCATGTGATCGGCAATGTGTTGATAGGAATTACTTTAGTGATGTCTTATTTATAAGTGTCGAAAGCTTTACAAATTTGTACTTAGTTGTAAGGCTATGAAAATGTGAAAATTGTGAAAGATATCTAGTTGTAAGTTTTAGTGTATGTCGCAATATGTAGTAGTGTATAATGTCACAATCGAAAACAAATAAAATATTATACAAATCTCAAATATAGGTTCCTTAACGTTTGATTTTTGGCTGTGACTCTAAAATTATTCCATTGCTTCAATGAAACATCACACTTTACTTTAAGGCTAGAAAAGTGTATAAATAAAAAAAAACAGTTTTATGAAACCTAACTAATTTCTTATCTTTAGGTTTAAGTTACAATTTTGCGTACTTGTGATATGATTTTGCGACTAGATAAGTGAGAAAATAAATATATTTTATTTACAGCTTTTTTTTACTTTATCACCTAAATTTGCCCTCCCACCCCTATAAAAATAGCACTTATTGTAAATGTCATTGTTCCAGAAAATTTAAAAAATGTATGTGGCAGGCGTTAACCCTTTATTAATGGGTATTGGCCACATATTTGCCGTCATATGAAAAACAAAACCAAATCAATTTACAATTACGTAAGGCTCGAAATTGAATGCTTTAACAGATCTGTCAAATGGTCAAAGGGTTAATATAGGCAATCACATGAAGAAGAACTGTAGGTGTCGCTATTATAAAATTCGAGAAAAAAATACTGAAGATTCCTTTCCTATTTTTATCAAAGATTTTTATTAGCACTATTCAATGTTATTTCAAGAATATACGAGTCATTACATGTATAATTATTGTTCTAAAAGTTCATGTGAATCGCATTAGCCAATGTTGAAAATAACGTTTAAGTATTATGAAAATGAAAAAAATAAGAACTCAGAAAATAACAAAGACAGAATGCTCAAATTTACAGTAAATTATATTTTAATCGCATTGAAATTGCATTGATCATTAAGGTGCATTTAGAACATACGAGCATTCGCTCATTCTATCCCCCACTCTACGAAATTCGTTCGTTATACAAAACGTGATTCGTCGAAACGTAGAGTGGGGGATAGAATGAACGTATGCTCGTTTGGTCTAATTGTACCTAATTTACACTCTCCGCTCGAGTGTAGTGATCAACTTAGCACACTCGTATCATAACGTACTATTAAATCATTTTCAAAGACCTTTCCATTGATAGCCCACCCACACGCTTATGCAGTTGTAGGTACATCGAATAGAACATTGTGTACTTAGGGCGGTAAACAAGAAATTACGAACGAGTGTGAATTCAAGCCCGAGCCGAAGGTGAGGGCTTAATTCTAGCACGAGTTCGTAATTCTTGTACCGCCCGTGGCACACACAATGTTTTTCATCACACCTGTGATGCAAAAAAGTAAATAAAACAATATATTTTCACAAAACTACTCTAAAATGGTCTAAATCAGGGATGACTTAATTTCATCATTTTCATAAAAGAAATCTCGGCGCGGCGCGCGGCGTGCGCCGGACCCCGCTAGCGCGACGTAATGTTGTATGAAAATCCTTAACGGCATACTATGACGTAATGACGCACCTACGGCCCGCATCACCGCAGCGTATTGGCGTACTTACGGAACAGGGTGCTTAGCCAAGTTGCCAATCGCTAGCGCTTAAACGTCAATTGTAAGCGAAAGGCAGCTAACTGTCTTTGTCACACTAATATGCAAGTGTGACAGAGAGGGAAAACTACGATACGCTACCAAGCGCTAGCGATTGGCAACTTGGCTAAGCATCCGGGTGTGATGAAAAAATAATTCTACCCTTAAGTTACATGTATGAAGGGCCCCAAACGGGGTTACATGTACGAAGAGTTCATACAACAGATATCGTTACCAAATTTCATTACTGTAGCATTTATAGTTTCCGAGTAAATCAGCGGTGACAGGCGGACATGACGAATCTATAAAGATTCCGTTTTAGCCATTTTGCCTACGGAACCCTAAAAATATCCATATCACATGGGCACATGTGTGATAGCGGCATCATACTTGTGTAGTGTTAAATTGTTAGTAATATTCATAGATTTATATACCTACTGGGCGATTAGATTTTTCTCTATCACTCTTGACGCCTTCGTTGTAAAGACAGAGACAAAGTTTCATGTTGTTGGAATTCCTGTATAAAATAAATAAATATTACTTACCCCCGATCTCCTAATTTCGGTAAATCTGATGGTTTTAGAGAAAAAAAAGTATCTTTGGATTGGAGGTTTGAAACTAAACGGTCGCGCACCGTGCGGATTCAAAGGAATCTCCTCCCGCAGACACCCCTGGAATTGCTTGCATCTTGATGCTTAGCCAAGTTGCCAATCGCTAGCGCTTAGTAGCGTATCTGGGCGTATCGTAGTTTTCCCTCTCTGTCACTCTTGCATATTAGTGCGACAAAGACAGTTAGCTGCCTTTCGCTTACGATTGACGATTAAGCGCTAGCGATTGGCAACTTGGCTAAGCACTCAGGCGTGTCAAAGGGTTAGCCCTTTGACCATTTGACAGCTCTGTCAAAGCATTCAATTTCGAACCTTACATATTTATAAATTGATTTAGTTTTGTTTTTATATAACGGCAAAATATGTTGCCAATACCCATTAAAGGGTTAATAGCCTGAGTACAGCTGTTTGCCACCGACGTGGTATAAAAAAAATCGGCCAAGAGCATGTCGGGCTATGCTCAGTGTAGGGTTCCGTAGTTATTCCAAAACGGCTGGGCAGATTATGTTCGAAATAGTTTTATTTTAAATTATTCTATAAGCCCACTATTCATGATTTTTTTCATATTTTTCGGACCTACGGATCAAAAGTCAGAGGCGATTATCTCCGAAATTATTGACTTTATAAAAAACCTTTCTTTTAAGACCCCTCATTCTTTTAATAAGAGACCTATTCAATGATACCCCATACAACAGGATTACAGCAAATAAAAAAAATCATCCCCAGTTGGGGAGGTACCCGAAAAAAAAATTTTTTTCTAGTTTTTATTGTACCACTTTGTTGTACCAAATAGCAGATTTCTAGTATCAACGACCACTGAGCTATACTGCGGACAGACGGACATGGCGAAACTATAAGGGTTCCGTTTTTGCCATTTTGGCTACAAACCCTAAAAAAAAGTAAGAATGAATACTTAACCTAGACGTAGATATACTTACCCATATGCAATGATGCATGTTGCACGCAATTCTGTGCACTCGAACCGACACGCGATAACTCGTCACATGACTTCAGTGTTACGCACTTACCATATCTTAATAAACCGCCTTACTGTGCCCTTTGCCCTTATCCTCAGGGAAACTACGTAGTGACTAGTGAACTTTTGTTGTTATAGGTCTTATTAGCATGAGATAGGGTATATAATATTAGATTTGGGTTATTGTCGCAGCTATTTTAATACTTACCCACAACTAATGAATACAAGTCATACAAGGAAAGGAATGTAATGAATCTAGTACCTACTTACTATCGACAAAATTGAATCCTGGGTCACGTTTTACAAATTTACAATTTTGCCGTTTGCCTCTCTTTCTAGCCAATATGTGCGTGCGTTAGAGAGGCAAAACAGCGAAATTGTAAAATGTAACTTTATAAAACGCGACCCTGACCCTCCAATCCCTCCATACAACTTTGTCATAGTAACATTGAAAGTCAAATTGTTCCACAGTTGTTGTTGTTGTTACAATATGAATTCTAAATAAATGGTGGGTTCAATTTTGTCGGTAATACCTACTTAAGTGGGGATCGCAAGAGGGGTATCTACAGTTTAGTTTTACTTTTTAAAATAATTATTAACATGAGACTTAAATATATTAAAACTTTATCAAACCGGCTTACTTAAACGATTGCATCGGCCAAAGCGCGACGTGAACTAACTATCAACTGCCAAAACAATGATTTCTCTTTTCTAATTAGGTACTATTATTAGTCTAATATCCTTCAAGAATCGGGGGCATGTTAGCTCACTGTACCTACACCCTGCCTACCTACCTACTTTATTTTCTTTGTTAAGATTTTAAACAGAAATGATGACAATTAAATTACTATCGCTACGGAAATAATGAGCGATGATATAGCGCAAATTAAATTACAATTATTGTTTGCTTTAATTTCTTTGTCAAGTTTCCAATTAGAAATGTAAAACAAACGGTTACTCATTAAGAGCGTATTGGATTCATGATTAATTCGATGCGCATTGTTTACATGAGGTCACAGTGTGTCATCGCAGTATTAGGTTTCTGGAGTACACAAAGAAAAGGAGAAATGGTGACAATTTGGCTACACAGCTGTTTTTGATAATGAGTTTTTCGCAGAAAGTATGCGATACCTACGATTATTCATATGCTTTGGAATCGAACGTATATCTCCATGTCATACTTACCTCTGTTATGCCCCGGCCACGACATTGGTCTAAGGCTAAAGCGACCAGCGGCGTGCGAATCTATGTGTTGGAGCGGGATGCCGATATGGGTGGGTACGAAAGGGAGCACCATACGTTTTCCGCTAAAGGTGCGTTTAAACCAAAAGAGCATTCGCTGTTCTAGCGCCCGTTCTACGAAATCAACCAATCACGTTTTGTGTACCGATCGAATTTCGTAGAGTGGGAGGTTAGAACAGCGAATGCTCTTTTAGTTTGAACGCACCTTAAGCCGATCGCCTTAGACCGATGTCGTGGCCGCGCGGCGTTAGCCTACTTAATAATGCGTTTTAGGAGGTAAATGCCCATAATCGCCACGCGGGTTGGCGATCGTAGTAAGTGTGTCCACTATAATGATGCTGCTGCCCATCATCAATCTTTTATAAAGAAATATTCATTGACTTTAATCCCTTAGTCGACACTTACGAGTCTTACGACACCGACGGGAAGATTTGGGGTGGTGACAAATGTATTCTTACTGCCGTTACCACGCGGCAAAAAAAATTACACGAGGAAGTGTGGTTTACGAAAAACACGGCACTCGTCTCAATCACACCGTCATACGGCACCACGGCAGCAGCTGATGGTAAGCAGTGATAGGTGGTCATATTAGGGATCAACGTCCACCTTATTTAAGGAAACGATAACATTACTTAAGAGTTATCATATCCGTCTAGCCACTGCGACCTGTATTGGTCCACTTAGAAGCTATATCCGTACATTCGACCCTCGCCAATCACGTGCTTTGATAGCAGCCATATTTCACAACAATAAACGTTAAGATATTCTTGTTTAATTACTGTACTTACGTATTATCTTTGTTCTGGATAAATTGTCATTATTGTAGGTATGTTCTTTGAAACTATTTCGTTGTTTTTCATCAGTGCCCATGGCAAATAAACTATAGTCAACACTGAGAGGCCTAGAGATATTTTCATAGTAGGCAATATTCAGTAGACTTACTTACTAAGTAGGTAAGGTAGTCCGTCTGCTGATAAGCAAAGCAACTACCCTATAGTCTGTGTGACCAAGTTAGTTTCCAGCCTTTTAAAAGAAGAAGATTGGACAGACTAAGGGTCCATTTCACCAGCCCCGAATAAAATATAACCGTCAGATAAAATTGCACAATTTAAGGGCGTCATACAGTAACTAGTTTTAAAACTACTTTAATATTCAATTTGGTCTTTACGAAGTTCATAAAATGCCGTTAGGTTTGAAGAAAGCCACGACAAAATTTTAGAAGTGTGATGTTTAAGTATACGATTTATAAAGCATTATTGGAGCTTGTTAAGTTTGATCACTGCTGGACGTAGGCCTCGCCCATTGACTTCGCGTATAAGGGCCTTATCACACTTGCGATTTACAAGCGATTTGAAAGCGAAATGTACGCGCGGCGTGTTCGTCGCGTGCCCGCAACGGATTCGCCGCCAGTGCGTCGCGATTTTGCCTCGCGATAGAAATCTTATAAAATGAAAATGCAATGTTGGACACAGATGAACATTTTATTGTAAAAACATAGCTATACACAATGCTGTTACGCTACTATTTACAAGAAAATAATTGTTAGTATTTTATTTTAGTTAAACGTTCCACTTTGTCGCTAAGTATAAGGACGGCATTTGCTTGCATCTTTAATTTTATATGAATTACCATCATCTTTATGTTTAGCGACTAAATGGGATGTTTTAATATAGATGCTCAGGTATGATTGAGGACATATAACAATAATATGTATGTAAGTATTCGTATGTTGAAATATTATTTATGTTCGCTGGCAATTGTTTTTATGAAATACATTTATTTACGTTACAAAATAAGATATTCCACTGACTAGAATTTCCTGCGACATTTTCACTGCCGAGAAATGATACATAGGTATTAGAGCGTTCGTACACCTGTAAGTTTTTACGTAAGTTATAATAGGGACAGGGTTATACTAAGGAATGAGATAGTGATATTCACCTCTCATTCCTTAGTATAGCCCCGTCCCTATAACTTAGGTAAGAACTTACAAGTGTACGACTGGCCTTAAGCGCATAACAGAAATGTTTTAATATGTATCCTGAGATTCTAAAATAGTACATTACGACACAAGTGTGAAAAACATGAAATTCGAAACGAGTGGCGTTGTTTTAAAACACGACCGACAGGGAGTGTTTTAAATCGACACGAGATACGAATTTCGTTTTTGCACGTGTCTCGTACGACGTTTTTTAGTGCAGATGGCCCTCCGAAGTTTTGAACCTGGCGTAAAATGACACACTTCTCGCACTAGAAAACGCGCCATCAGTACTAAAAAAAATATTTTTCCTTGAGTGATAAGACAGAAAAAACTTGATTTAAATAACATCCTTCTCTCCCTTAGTGTTAAAAACAGACAGAGATGATATACACGGAGCAATACGAAACATTTCAGTTCACCAGTGACTAATGTCCTAACATCAAGACATCCAATAAACAAGTTTGTGGCAACCCCAATATTAATTTTAATGTCATAAATCGAGAACACCACATCAGAAAAAAAAATTGAATTGTTTATGGAGTTTAGTTGTTTTCTTACGAAATTACTTCGGTGACAAGTGGTTAGAAATCTAAGGATAAGGCTAAATTATCTAAACAAATAAGTAGAATTAATATTGGGACTTCCTTGTTCATTGGTTTATTTTCTATGTAGACTAATTAATTTAATTCTAGCCTAACCTATACTTAATCTAGTACAATATTTACAAAATCTACATGCGATATAGAAAACAATATTAATTTCAGGCATTTATGTACGATTGGCACGATTTCTATAGATATTGCGTGATAATAAAGTTTGGGTCTTGCATCTTTGTTCTGTAGCAATAATTGAATAATGCTACTATTAAATAACATATATATACCCAAATACTACACTCTTTTACAAATCCAAATATAAACTACGAATCAAATACTGTGGAAATTAAAAGCAGTAAAATTTTTGTTTCAATAACACAGAGGTTATCCTTCACTTTCGAAATAACAAGCAGCCATAATTTGTAACATAAACAATTCTTTTCTACAAATTGGCACACATTGATATAGTTGTAAAATACTATAATTTATAATAGCTATGTATATTGTATATATATTTGTATGTATAATGTATATCCATGCAATTATATAACAACCAAATCTCCCGATTCTTTGGCATGCATTTTTAAATATAATATTTATGCATGTTTTCAAATATATACTTATAATTAAGACTGAATCAACAAACACAAATTGCCGTCTGTTATTTTAATACAAATTTTGAAGTTTTTATGTAAACTCAAAAAAACAATTAAACGAAATGAATATGATGTCACATAACTCTGAAACATACACGTTTAAAAATTCGGGCTTACTGCAATCGAATGCACCCTATGTTATTGGGACTTTAAAACTCGAGCCCCTGTAGTCATAAACGTATTCTAACTTAACAAGCCCATATGTATCGTTCGTCCGTTTCCGTTTTATAGATATTTTATTTTATTTATTAGGCAGACTAAACAGACAACATTAAACACATGTACAAACAATAATATCAAAGATCAGACAGGTTTTAAGTAAAAATGTATATTTGCGGCTCACGAGAGGCCCATAAAAATACTGAAATTCGAAATATTGAACAAGGGAGAGAAACCAGGTAATAAATAGCAGTGAAGATGAATGAATTCTTTAATGTGCTGATTCATTCATGATTAATACCAAGATAAAAAAAAAATTGTTGTGAATGATTAGAAATAATCATGAATTGATTACAGCGCCCTCTATAGCAAATTCAACGCAACGGAGAGTTGTCGAGTTTGCGGACGATTGTGGCAGACACACGTCTTTGAGTGGCTTAACCCCTCTTGTGTCGCGAATATTTTTTTCTAAAGATGTCGCAGTGATTTGCTTCACAATACCATTGACTAAATTCGCTGTGATTCACGTAAGGTCGTCTGGTGTAATTGGAAGCACGTTGGACCGGCAATCCAGAGTACGCGGGTTCGAATCCCGTGACAAACAGAGTCTTTCGCAGTTGGTTTTTTCTATGGCAAGCACATCTGTTATAACATTGGGAATACCGAGAGGGACATACAAAACTTATAGCCTTGCTAAGTTACATGTTCATGAATTAGGGTGTAGATATTTTCTTCGGAAATACACTTCCAAATCAACAGTAATTAAATGCCCATTGTTCTAAATTACAATAAAACAAAACCCGTCACTAACGTTACGACTATTTCTTCTTCGGTTTCTTTGGGTTCCGTGAGCGGGATTTGGCCTTGCAGAGTGGACAGATGGGTGCGTTCCGGTGAATTTGTTGGTGGCAGGACAGGCAGGACTTCATTGGAGGCGGTTGCTGTCTGTAATGTGGGTTACCAAACTTATGATATTTCAGGGAAATTGTGATTAGTGGTCGGACAATGAGAGCAAAACTATAAAAGCTTGACTTGTGAAGCTGACATTTTCACATTGAGCAAGATTAACACGTTTGACGCCGGTGACACAGCGTCTGTGACCAACAAAATCTGATTCCTATGCCAGTGACACACATACGTGATTAGAGTAAATTCTTATGCCACTAGCATAAATCAAGTTCTTCCTCCTATGCCAGTGCCATAGAAATACGAACGTTTTTGACACAAGTGCTGTGTCACTGGCATAAGAGTACAATCTGTTCGGTCACACATGCGTGTCAATGGCATAGGAGTTCTATCAGATAATTTCGATCGGCATAGTATTAGCACTTAGTGAAACAGTACTGAAGGCGAACGTGTTAAAAAGCAAGAAAAACATCTATTATTATAGCAAATTCGTGTCCATATCTAAATTGAGTATATTGGACATTTGGGTGTACAGATATAAAAGTTTCTAGGGCTTTTTAAACTCAATTACCCACAAGCTTAGTTAAAGTTTTACTCCCACATTCCGACCACTTATCATGAATCTTTAGTTATTGTATTGAAATTATTTTCCTCTGTTCGTTATGTGATTATCCCCTTATTCATAAACGTCTAGATAAGTATTGTTCGTCTCTTTCGGTCTTATCAATGTCTATAATACCGAAAGGGACAAACGGAACTTATCGCCGACTTATAGGAGATCTTTATGAATAAGGGGGGTAAGTCTTTTCAAAAGGTTTTATTTCTAGCGGTTTAGTAAAAACGTCCCACTTTGTCACTTACTTTAAGGGTGCTTAGTAATTGAATTCGTATAAAGGTATAAGCGAATTCCGTCCTTATGGCAAGCAACAAAGTTGGACTTTTTTTACTAAAATGCACACATGTATTTGTTAACGATATAAGAGTAACGTCTATTGAAAATACACTTCTCGAATGTTTTAACTGAAGAATAAATAGACATAACAATCAAAATATTAAATGCAAAATAATTTAACAGAAAAATACAAAAATAATTAAAAACTTCTATTCAGTCTTATATGCTGAGACTCCTGGTATAACTTGACCTAAGTTTTAATGAAATGGTAATACAAAATAAGAAATTTAATCTTTATACATGTTTCAACACACATTCATATCACTCATTTAGAAGAATTCCGATTTGGATTAAAGTATCAGGTGATTACATTAGTTCAAAAGTAAAGAATGATGCTTCAAAGTATTTCATTATTTGAATCACAATACAAGTCATAATGGAGGTCACTGTGGGACTAGGTCGATTATTGTAAGATTGCTCCATGGTATTTATTTATTAATGAAGCCTGTTTCAGTTTAAATTAGATTTATAAGGTATTCAGCATACATAGACGGGATATTAGGAAAAGGAGGGCCAAAAACACTAGATAAACAAAAGAAAACCGTACAAAATGAAACCTTAGCAAGACGGTAAGGAAATTATGGTCGTAAAACTGCAATGACTACATTTTGTAAGTGTGGTGTTTATACGATTTTATTGGAGCTTGTTTCAATTTAAATTAGATTTATTTAATATACATATAGTTGCTGATTTCTAAGAATGAACTTTGGCAGGTATAGATTGATCCTTATTAATATAAGGGTAAGACACATCATTTTTCCGATACTCTTAACGTCATATTTATAGGCTCATTTCTTAAGGTGCGTGCAGACCAAAAGAGCATTCGCTGTTCTATCCCCCGCTCTACGAAATCAACCAATCACGTTTCGTGTAACGATCGAATTTCGTAGAGTAGGGGGATAGAACAGCGAATGTTCTTTTGACCTAGTTTAGGTGTCCGAGCCTCACCGCCATCGAGCACCTCAAGTATCCAGTGCAATATATTTTGTATTTTGTAATGGTTATGTGGTATGTCGACCAAATATGTATTATTTACTTATTGTTCTTCAAATAAAATTCATTTTCATTTTTGATATAAATTACATAATTTGTTAAAATATATGTTTATTTAATTCGTTGACAATCAAAAGTGAAATCATACATGACATGACATTAATGTTGGTGTTCTCTATGATCAATGATGAGTTATATAAAATGAGGTTGTAACATTCGTCCGCCCTAAAAGATTTAGACATCCATTTCTTCGATCAGTCGCCGAGGTGGTTTAACGGTACGATGGCTTCGACGCGGAGCCATGGGTGTCACTGCTGTGGCCATGCCAAACTCATTGTGCGGTGAAGCAGTTGGAGTAGCTTCTGTAACTGGTTCAGTTACAACTCTCGGTCCTGAAGATGGCGCTGCAGATATGTTAGGGTTAGCTTCCAGTACTGGCGTGGAGGAAGCGACTGGGACCATAAATGTTTGTAAATCTCTGTCAGGGCTTTCTTCTGGATCAGGAAGGCGGGGTCGTATGTGGTCTGCGTGATACCGCTTCTCCACTCCCACTGGCGTTTTAATGACATAAGAGTATCTATTAGTACGTCGCGAAATTGTAGCAGGTTCCCATCGCGGCTGTTCCCTGCTTCGCACAAAGACTGTGTCACCTGGTCTGTGGTTTGGCGTCTGCTCATTGGAATTGATGTTTGCTTGTATTTGTTTGTATTGTAACAGACGTCTGGCACTTGGTCGGACATTGTCAAGCACACAATGTAGCTGCCTTCCAAACATTAACTGGCTCGGGGATTTGCCCGTGCTGTTATGGGGAGTGATGCGATATGCAAACAGAAAATGTTCCAGCCGTTTTTTTAGGGGTAGTGTGCTGGACGACATTCTGGTCTTGAAAGTTCTAACGAGCCGTTCAGCTAATCCATTCGTCCGTGGATGGTAAGGAGACGATTTGATATGCTTAATGCCCTTCATTCCGCAGTAATCCTGGAATTCCTTAGAAATAAATTGGGGACCATTATCAGATACTAAAAATTGAGGCAGGCCAAAGGTAGTAAATATGGTGTCCAGTTCATCACAAAGCTTAGCTGTAGTAATTTTGGTCATAGGCTTAATCTCAATCCATTTGGAGAAGGCATCGGAGAGAACTAACCAATATGTGCCTTCAAATGGTCCAGCAAAATCTACATGAATTCTTTCCCAGGCCTGGTCTGGCATAGACCATGAGAAAATTGGAAGGTCTGGAGTATTTGGCCTATTCGTCTGGCATTTGTTGCAACTCTTGACATGTGTGTCAATGTCTTCCTCTATATTTGGCCACCAAACATAGAATCGTGCCAATGCTCTCATTGCTGAAATGCCGGGATGTCCAAGATGCAGGTATTTTAATGTCGATTTTCTCAGAGTTTCGGGAACAACAATGCGGCCTTGCCACATGATTATCTTATTTTCTATTGATAATTCGCTATGCTTCCTAGCATATGGTTTTACGTCTTCTGTGTAATGATGTTCACGCCAGCCAGTTTTTATAAAGTCCGATATTTTCTTAAGTGTTTTATCTTTTCGCGTTTCATCTCGTATGACACTTTCAGATAACGCGATGTCGCTGACGCTATTAGTTTGCAGTCGCGCTACACTTTTATGAACCTTAAGTTCAGATTTAGTAGGAAGTTCTTCCGGATTTGGCATCCTTGATAAATAGTCTGCGATCAAATTATTACATCCCTTTGTATACTGAATGTCGTAATCATAGCTTCCAATTATTAAGGCCCATCGTACTAAACGATTATTTGCAATTTTGGGTAAGTTTCTTTCTGAACCTAGGATGTGTATCAGAGGCTTATGGTCCGTGACTAATGTAAATTTGGTGCCGCGAAGGTATTGATCAAATTTCCTGATCCCAAAAAATATTGCGAGCGCTTCGCGGTCAATGACAGAATACTTTGACTCTGCTGGTCGGAGTTTACGCGATGCGAAAGCAATTGGCTGCTCAATATTATTCCTTTTGTGAAAAAGGACTGCTCCTACTCCCTTTTCTGAAGCATCACAGGCTAGATAAAGCAGGCATTTATCATTGAAAGCCACAAGTGGTTTAGAACGTACAATCAACGACTTAGCGTGGTCAAAAGCCTCAGTTTCTCTCTTAGACCATTGCCATTTTATTCTGTTGCCCGTAAGTGCATGAAGGTCGGCACAGACACTGTGCAAATGTGGTATGAACCGCTCATAAAAGTTGACCAATCCAAGGAAGGATCGTAGCTCCTTGGCGTTAGTTGGTGGGGCGGCTTTGGCGATAGCTTCAATCTTTGATTTTGTAGGGCGTACTCCATTTTTGTCAATTGTGTGTCCAAGATATTCGACTTCTGGTTGTAAAAAGGTACATTTCTTTAAATTGACTTTCAATCCAGCTTGTTCAAGTCTTTCAAAAACCGTACGTAATGTTTCAAGGTGTTCTTTGTCATTTTTTCCTGTAACCGCAATGTCGTCAAAATAGACTGCTACATTTGGCAATCCCTCAAGCAGCTTTTCAAGATAATGTTGGAAAATTGATGGGGCCGTTGAGATGCCAAAAGGCATTCGGTTGTAGAAATAGTATCCTTTGTGTGTCGATATTGTCAGGAACTGTTTAGAATTAGGCTCGATTTCGAATTGTAAATACGCATCCTTAAGATCTATTTTCGAAAATTTTTCGCCTTCGGCTAGGTTCTGACGAAGCTGATCAAATAAAGGAATGGGGTGAGCGTGTGTTATTAGAACTGGATTCAATGTACTACGGAAGTCACCGCAGATTCTGATCTGGCCATTGGATTTTACCACGTTAACAGTAGGTGTTGCCCACTGAATGGGTGTTGTGTTGGGGTCTATTTTGGTTATAATCCCTTCTTCAACCAAACGATCTAGTTCACGTTCAATATTCTTCTTCATTGAAAATTTAATTGATCTGGCCGGAATGTGTTTGGGTTGTGCATTTGGCTTGACATGTATGTTTACTTGATAATCTTTAACTTTTCCAAGTTTACTGTCGAAAAGAATAGAATATTTGTCCAGTATTTGTTTAAGCGTTATGGATTCCTGTCGAGTTTTCTTAATGGAGTAGACTGGTTTAGGAAAGTCCATTTGAAACATTTCGCTCCACTGTAGGCCGAACAACATAGGATCAGCTGACTTCATAACAACAACAGGAAGTAGTTTTTCCTCGTCTTCAATTCGTACAGTAACGTTTGTTAGACCCTTCGCTTTAAGTCTTGTGTTTCCATATGCTCGCAAACCTGGAGCTTTTATAAGCGGAGGTGCTCCGATACGTGTCCAGAATCGTGTACTGATAATTGAATATAGTGAACCAGGGTCCCAGTCCATCGTGCAGGGGGTTTCGTTAATAAAAACGTCAATTTTCTTACTGTCCTTACTTTTCTTTTTGATTATTTGACATACGACGTCGGTTTCATCTCCACTGTCATCTGAGTCTGAAGATTGTGATGAACTGTCTCCGTCGTGTTTAAGTTTATGCAGTTTGTTTCTCTTGTTATATGTCCCATGTTTGAAAATGCGATTAGGTAAGCATGCTTTGCCTGATTTGATGCAGCAGTCTTCAAAATGGCCTGGCGTGTTGCAGAGTTTGCATGTATGTGCTTTGGCAGCACAATGGTTAAGAGAGTGTCTTTCAGGTTCGCCGCATCTTAAACATTGGTGAGTTTGTAATTTGCGGGGTGACATGTTACGGTCCGGTCGATGATGTTTTTTAATCTTATGGACTTTGACGTGTATATCTGCATCACTTTCTGCTCTTTCCCGCGACTGTGCAACGCAAAAAATTTGAGAAAAAGTTACTTCTTTCAGCTTACCGTCTTGAACTTCTTGAAGGTCCGGCCATTTTTGTTTTAGGTCTATTTGCAGCTGTTCGTGATTAAGCCCGGTTGCAAATCGATCACGTAGTTGTCGTTCTAATATGTCATTGCTGTAGCCACAATCTTTACTTATCTCTTTCAACCTGTTGGCGTAATGTTCCATAGATTCGTTGTCTTTTCTTACACAGTTCCAAAAGTCCGTTAATGCTCTGTATCTTGTGCGTTTAATTCTGAATAGGTCGAGTAGTTTGGTTTTGATATCTGAGTATGTGCTGTTTTCGAAATTTGGTGTTAGGGAAACTTTTATGTCGTGAAAAGTTTCCGGTGAAAGACAGGTGAATAAGAGTTCCTTTTGTATAACTCGAGCGTCCTCACCCCAAAGTTTGCATTTTGTTTCGAAATAGTCAATGAAGTTTTCAACTGCGGTGTCCTCCGGGTTGAACTTGTCACTTTTAAAACCGTTATAAACATTGTTCCGGTTACCGTTGCTGTTTGTAGAGCTGGTTGACTCCGTTCCGTTTGTCGTGGGTGTGGGAGTTCCGGCTGCTGCGTTTTGCTGTTGTGTCAGCAGTAATTGTAGTATGTCCGAGATTTGTTTTTGTTGTGTCGCTTGCAGTGTAAGGAATTGTTCAAATTGTTCGCTGTTCATTCTGAAGATTTTTAATCCTCGTCGCCACTGATATAAATTACATAATTTGTTAAAATATATGTTTATTTAATTCGTTGACAATCATACACAAAAGTGAAATCATACATGACATGACATTAATGTTGGTGTTCTCTATGATCAATGATGAGTTATATAAAATGAGGTTGTAACAATTTTTCATTCATTTTTTTCATTTTTTGGTCTGCACGCACCTTAACCTGTCAAATGTTCATTCTAGAAATGGGCAATTATAGACGAATTAGGACAAGGGTCGCTAAAAACAAAAGATAAACACAATAGAAACAAAATAAAAAAAAACAAAATCGAACCTCAGCGAGACGGTAAGGAAATCTTGGTCGAGAGCAGACCTGAACGCGGGCGGCGGCGGCGGAGGTTTGCGCACCGGCGCCGGCGCAAGGAACGGCACCGGTCGCGGCGCTGCCGCGCTGAGGGCTGGGAAACGGCTGCAACAACAACATAGACATTACCAGACATCGGATTCCGTGGTGCGAATTCTCTTGACAGCTAGGGACTACTAGTTCTACATACTAGTGACCACCCCCAACATTGTATGTATTTTTTGTAACTATGTATTGGTCTGAAGACAAGTATGAAAGTCACACTTAGCATATTTAATCATTTTATATTTATGAGTGAAAATAAAAAATGCGTATTTCAAAAATAGAAAACTTGGTTGGAAAGCAACCTGAAGTAAAACTAATATCGATAAATGAATTTATCGATATACGAAGTCCCTAGCTGTCAAGAAGATTTGCCCCAAGGAATCCGATGTCTGCACATTACTATAGAGGCCAGGACGAAAGGGGTTGCCGGCCGAAGACATACAGGATACGCGAGGAAAGGGAAAAAATTCAAAGGCGGATTTCTGACCAAATTTGAAGTTAAAAATGTCATATGAAGTTTTCTGGATTCAGTCTATTTTAAGAGAAAATTTTAATTACGCTATCGTAACGGTCTATAACGGTTTTTAGAAAAAAATAAAAGGATCATAGGATAAACGCATTTTAGAAAACGATTTTGTCACCATGTTGTCTTAGTCTTGTCACACTTAATTGACAGAAATCAAATGAACAAAAATATTTTTTCACTTCTCATGCTCAAAAAGTGCACCTTTATGTCGTGCGTAGACGACATAAAATCGCATTTCATGTTCTAGAACATAAAAGTAAAATTGTTTTCTAAGGCTAAGATGGGCTAAGGTAATCGGTCCGAACAGCCAAACAGTTAAAACATATTGCACAATTTTATTTATCAATAAAATAGTATAGCTGACAAAATTTGTTATATTTTTTTATTTAATATTAGAATTCTGTATTTTCTGTCATTAAATTTAGTAAATCACAAAATAGATATCGATTATCGTTCAAAAATGCTCCGAAATGTTTGACTTGGCAGAAAACCGAGCATATGAAGCCTGATCCCAGGTTGAAAATTTAAAAAATGAGTTTGCGGGTATTAGTTGTATATTTTTTCTTCTTTCGCTTTACGACAACTTAGTTGTGTAAATTGCAGTGAAAAATGTATTTTACTATTTTACTTTCCTCGCAAACGAAGTGAAAAGTAGAGTGAACACCGGCATAAATGTCAATTTTTATCCTCGTCTACTATTTAAAAATGGGTCACTTTATGCACTTGTTGTACAATCTACTATTAATTACCTAGCAAATGAAAAAAAAAACTTTATAGTGCATTTTTGGCGATAGTTTGATTAATAAAATCCCTTTTTTTTTGTGAATTAAGGCATTCAAAACATCAAAAAAAAAAAGATTTGAAGAAAACTCATTTAACATTTTTTGATTCTTTTAGTCTCAGGAATATGCTGTTAGAATTTTTCCCTTTCTTCGTGGGCACCTTGTATAGACAGGTCTGAGGCGGGCAACCCCATATTTCCGGCCGAGGTGTGTATAGTGCTGTTCTCAAACATGCAATGAAATAAACAACAAAAACAAAGTAAAAAAAGTACTAAGTATTGCATAGTGGCAGATTGTCATGATGCCTGTGCCACAAATTAATGTGGAATGGAATGACATAATTATTTTTGTCCACGTACCCAAACCTTTTATGTGTGAAATGTTATAATTATAAATTTTAAAAGTTCGTGGCAATTAAACTCAGGTTGTTGAAAACATGTCTCTATTTTAATATTTTTCAACAATAACGCGGAAATGTGACTTTGATTTGTACATTAATTTAATGGATAGCGGTTTGAGAGCAATTCCCGCTTTAGATGCGAAACGCAGCGTTAAATAAAACTGTTTACAATTAGTCAGTATTTAACCCGGCGGGAGTGTGGCAGGGTACCATACCCTGTGTTTGACTTATGTCAATATATTTACCCCCTTATTCATAAACGTCTGCTAACTTAACAAGCCGCTAATAATTGTTTGTCCCTTTCGGTCTTAACAATGTGTCCATAAGAGCAAAAGGGACAAACAATTATTAGCGGCTTGTTAAGTTAGCAGACGTTTATGAATAAGGGGGTTAGAGTTTATTTTTGTTTAACTTTTTTTCACCACACTCTTGCCGGGTTTGAAAGGTATACGAACTCTGGAGTGACAGGGCTCCCCTCCTCCTCATGTAACTCAGGCAGGCGATCCAGCCCAAGACACTGTCTTCGCAGCAGATCCACTTCGGCCTTCAGAGGCCTATAGTCTTCGTGGAGTCGGGACGCCGCTGATAACTTGCGGGACATGGACTCCTCCGTCTGCTTTATTACTGTTTCCATCTGTAAGGAAATTGGGGAGTGATATACAAGAAATAAAATTGTGCGAACTGATTATATCGCGTATATTATTGATTATATGTATACATCCTGGCCTACTACCGCGAAAATCGAAATTCGTAAATTTCGAAGGATTTTTCTCTGTCACTTAAACGAAGGCGTCATTAGAGTGAGAGAGACGAATCCTCGAAATTTACGAATTTCGTTTTTCGCGATAGGCTGATGTTTCGAACATTTTACAGGGTTTGTGGTCTAGAGTGACTGACAGTGGAGGAAATCCATTATATTTTGTATGTGGGTAGTTTTGTATGTATTGTCTAATTTTTATTGCAGTATATTTATTGCATATCTACTACTGTCATTCATCCGTAGACCACGAACCCTGTAGTGTTCGAAACGTCGGGATGTCATGAATTCATTAACATACACAATACTATCATTCGTCCATTTCAACAGTTTTATTACATGAGTAACTATCGCGATTGTTAGTCAAGAAATAAAACCAAAGAAAATTCACTGATATACAAATTCAACCGCCTGTGATTGGTAAGTATACCTATTAAAGATACGTTGCCAACGGAACGGACTCATTAATAGCTCTGTTTAACAGTTAGCACTCGCACCCCCTAAGGCTTGTGCACAAATCACGTGAGGTTTTTTTCATCTGCTTCGTTTTTGATATTTATTGTGAAATAGATCGAAAAATAATAGATGAACTCTCATAAACATCTCTTCTTGACACAATTCTGTATTACAATTCGCATTCCAATCTTCATGAAACAAAGCACTGAGCTAGTCACAGCCGGCTAAAAATAGCCTAGTTCCAAACCAAACAAACACTTCGGAACGGCACTATCCCGTCGAACTAACAGACACGCAAATAAACACACTAATGGGGAATGACTTTAAGAACAACCATGGGATTCTGGTTCTTACGCTGCAGACTTAAGGGTGCAAATTGTGCTTCATGAACTTAAGTGACAGGTGGTCTGATAGCAGGATGTATGTTTTAACAAATTATTAGTAATGGATTTTGTTAACATTTCTTTTTGCTTTCCAGCAGCGAGAATGATAATAGGAATCCATTTCCAGATTGTCCAATTTTTTGGCTAGTGCAATAATTCTACTAGGGCTTGTAAACAAAACATAGATATTTAGATTTCTACTACTTGGGTGAATATCTGAGCGTTTCAACCGCCTAATTTTGGTGGCATCATTTTTGGCGAAGTTTGTATTGGTTACAATGTGCTACTTTGTCATTTGAAGGAGGCGCGGTACCTTATCCAAATGACGAAGTATAACATTGAGACGTTTAGAAGCTTCGGCAAAAATGATGCCACCAAAATTGCCTAATTTTGGTTGAAAAACTCAGATATTCACCCACTTAGTTACGTCATAGCCATGTAATATGCACATGTTTAATAAAATATGTAGAATGTTTAATGTGAAACCATCATTGTGGACTGCTAGAATACAGTTGATTCATTTAGATTTTCTCGCTATGCCATTATTAAAACAAGGATTCTATTTATTAAGATAATATACTCAACAGGTTTTAAAGACTGGAACAATGAAGTTACATTATTATTAATGGACTTTTACTTTTTCATTTTTAAAGTGGGAGAACATATTCTGTCAAGATTTCAATTGTCACTTTTATATTCTGATTCCTGAATTAACAGATTCAGGTCCACATTGAGCCTTGTGACTAAATTAAAAACCCTGAAACTTTTAATAATTTCATGCCAATAATTTGTCCATTCACATTTGCTCCAAATACAGTGCCCAATGTTATAGTTAACATATTTATTATATGTAAACTATATCTTATCTTATTGGTGGGGCCCTTACGGATACACTTTGACCCATTGGGATCCTTTTGTGTAATTTCCCTCTAATAATGAACTATAACTTTGGATACTGTATTTGAAGCAAATAAATATTTCTGATTAGGTACTAGTTTCTAACCTACATGCAGGTGTGAAAATTATTTAAAATTAATAAATTAATGAAAGTTCTAGTCAACTCACTGCATTAATATCAGCATGGATCTGCCTCAGTTCCTCAACATGGCTCATTTTCTCCTGCTGTAGCAGCTCCATTTCTCTCTTGTACTGCGCCAGGCACCGTCCCTCAGCATCCCCGGATCGCACTTCTGTGAGGATGCTCCGCTTCATCCGTTCTAGGGTTATGGTCTTATTCCTGGATAGAAAAGCAATAAAGTATTACTGAAATATAAGAGCACAGCTTCAGAAGTGACTATTGTGTTATACTTTTTTTTTTTCATTAATCATGATTATACCTATGAAAGGAGTCTTTGTATATCAGAATCTAAGATTGGCGAATAATTACTAAAATTTGCATGTTTTTTAATAAAGAATATCGATTGTAAAAAACTTTACCTTTCTGATGCAAATGTAAGTATATAACTATAAGTAGTATTTAACTATAAGTAGTAGGTTCACAGTTCAATAAAATAAACCATTGAAGATCTTGGAATGTATACTCAAACTTTCACAGAAAAACATCTCCCATAGGTACTTCAGAAAAATGTAATACGATCTAATAATTGTAATTTTAAGAAGCGGCATACCTGAAAACTTAGTGGTGTCCATAACATAAACAACAATAATATTAACGTGAAATCAGAAGAGTTGCTAGTTTACAGAGGTAAAATCGAAAGAGTACTTGAGAACTAGCTACGGCGCAATGATTACAGCGATAAATTAAGGATTTAAGGATATGCGGAGCTATAATCGGTGTCAAGTGTTTATTGATCGAGTCCACAGGTGCGAACTTATCTCATAAAATTGACAATAATACGCGTACCTGATCTCCTTCATGGCTTCCAACTTGTGATATATTTCTCGTTCGTTTTCAGCAGTCATTTCTTATTCAAGTCGCAATAAAAAAACTAGCCGCAGGCTAAAATATTATAAAAATTATAACGCACAAAGCAAAAAGGACTCTGCCTCGCGCACATGAGATTAACTAGTGATGTCGCTAAAACTTCATTCGTAGCTTTAGCTACCAAATTATGTAAACGAATGATACCAAGCAAAACGATCTACTATACGATTCGATTGATGTTACTACTTGAACAATCTAATAAATGCATATAATAATATATTAACGGTAAGACTTTATTGCTTTATGTATTGTAAGATAATCGTAAAATGAATGCACACTTGAAAATTTTACAATGAAATGAATTCCAAAAGTTTCAAAAGAAAAAAAAATCGGTAAAACCGGAAAAAATCGGTGCATCAACAGCCCTATAATGATACCAGCTAATAATAGAAATTTCTCTTATACAAGTAGACGACCTTCCTCATTTCTTTGTCATAAACAAAAATCAGGAAAATAGTGAAAAAATAAAGAAAAGTGAAGGTGTGTGGTACAGTTTGTATTTATCTAGTGGAAAAGCTAAGACGAATAAGATGATTGCATATGTATATAAGTATGGTGAAAGTACACTCTGAATTTCATTAGTCTGGCGCGAAAACTAACGCGGCAACCCTGTCATCACACAAAATGAAATGAAAATGGCCGACTGAGTATAGAAGCGGCTTGCTGTCAAAATATTAAAAATAAATTATAACGCATTAGATGAATTTTTATGTAATTAGATAATTCTAATGTCACATTTTATCCTATTGACCGGATGAATTCAGTCATCTTCACTTCGAATGCTCCAAAATTGGACTCGCAAAGGTCATTTACACCTTTGCCAACTCGCTTCGTGTCTGCGATTTGAGGCAGCATCGGACGGGCAGGCAGCGCTCAAGAGGCCGCCGGGATGAGTGAAGACGGCAGTGAGGGCTCGGCAACGCCGCCGCGGCCGCAGCGGCGCATCAAGAAAGTGATGGTGCTATCGTCCGCCTCAGAATCCGACAGTGACGAAAGTGAGGGCCCGACGCGGACCCGCAAGAGGCGCCTACGGGTGAGCGCTGTTCCTGATGTGTGAATTATTTATTTGAGTAGGCAGTGCAGTGTTGTGACCGTGTGTGTGTTGCAGGTGGTGAGCGAGGACGAAGGTGCCAGCAGTAGTGGGAGCTCTGTGGGCGCCCGCCGGCGCCGCGCTCTGCCTCAGCTCCGCGACTCTGACGCTGACAGTGATGAATCAGGCGGCCCGGCCCCCTCCGCCCCTCCCAAGCCCGCCTCAGGATTTGCCTCTGACAGTTCTGAAGGCAACTCTGACAAATGCTCCATTTGTCTTATGAGATTCACAGACCAGGAAGTGGGCACGCCTGTGAACTGCGAGCACATATTCTGTTACGATTGTATCACAGAATGGTCCAAGAATGTGAACACTTGTCCAGTAGATCGCATCACATTTGATTCTATAGTAGTAAGGACCTGTGCTGGCGGAAGGGTGCTGCGCTCTGATCCTGTGCAAGTCACAGACCGCCGCCCATCTGTGGAGATGCTTGTTGTTGAGGACCCAACTTATTGTGAGGTTAGTTATTTTTGACAAATTTATCTTGTATATTTGATTACTTGAAGCTTTAATAATTTAATTTCAATTTTAGATCTGTGGCAGCATGGATAATGAACAGTCCATGCTGCTGTGTGATGGATGCGACCTGGGATTCCACATGCAGTGTCTTTCTCCTCCACTATTTGAAGTGAGTATGCTGTTAAACTATTTATTTCATGAGATATTGTAATAAAGGAAAGATCTGTAATATTTGATATTAAGTAACATTTTTAAAAATTGATGGGGGATTTGTATCTTGGACATAATCCTAAGAATATCCTTTACACTTAAGTTAGCATAATTGGCATTTTGTTACTGACTGATCTAAAGGCCAAGCTACAACAGAGTGTGCAGCAGTGTAAAAGTCATAGTAGATGGCACACTGTTTTGCTGGACATGTACACACGACACGCAAGCATTGTGCCATCTTATATGACATTCACATATGCTACAATGCACTCACACATGTGCTGCACACACCTTTACTTTAAATATTCAACTTAAGTGTACTGGGTGTGGTCTACAACACAAATCCTACTACCTTCCCATCAGTTTTAAATAAAGGAGATTGAAATTCCTACATTTTCCACTTTATATGTAAAGGAGATAAAAATATGAAATATCTCATTACTGAAGGGTAGTTTTATATAGCCATAACTTTCTTTTCACTTAGAGTATAAGTGAGTTACCTTACCTACACTTAACAAAAATTGTTGAATATAAAATTCTAATAAGATATTTTTTGCCATTTTGATGAAACAAAGCTTAAAAGCTACTCAGTTAAAATGAGTAAGATGTTATTATAAAGTTACACAAATAAATGTTGAGAAAAACTGTCTAATAACTAATAAATATATGTGTAATCCAAATATGTTTAGGTTATCAACTTGTTAAATAACTATGTGCACACAACAATTGATTTGTATGTAAACATATCAATTGATCAATATTCAAAAGGTTATATTTTCTGTGATTTTCATAAAGAAATAGAACCTTTTCAATGAAACAAATTACCTATACAAGAAAAAAAGCACCCAATTAACCAATATAGGTTCTTGTCTTGGACATTGAGGACATCTTTAGTATATGACATCTAATAGTAACATTTATTGTTTCATATAGTTCACTCTTTTGCTCAAAGGTTAACTGGAAGAGATTCCTTACAGGGATAAGTTCGCCTTTGTACCTTTTTGAATTGTTGTGTATATTTTTTTCTTTTTTACCTGTTTTATTTGTGTACAATAAAGAATTTAAATACATACATACATTTATTAAACAGTAGTGTTACTACTTAAAAAAACCGGCCAAGTGCGAGTCGGACTCGCGCGCGAAGGGTTCCGTACCATTATCAATTTATTATTTAAAAAATACAGTTAAATCAACCTATAGGTGAAAAACTTAAGAAAGTCACCTGCTGTATGTGTGAGTCACGTATTCGAATAGAGAACACATGTTTAAAATTAGTACACAAACAAAACAAACGCCTATTCGAACACATTACTCACACATACAACAGGTGACTTTCTTAAGTTTTTCACCTATACCTCAAAAACTATAGGAGATAATTTGATCAAACCAAAAATCGTTGATAGAGTTTATTAATGTGCATAATATATATATTTTTTAGAATTTTATATTGCGTAGTTTAAAAAATAGAGGGGGGGGGGACACATTTTTCAGACTTTGAGAGCTGATATTTCGAAAACGATTTGCTTAAATAAAAATGAGATTTATAAACCTTCATATCATTTTCAAAGACTTTTCTATTTATACCCCACACGCTTATATACAACAATTTTTTTTTTTCTATGCCTCAGTTACATGTATGGAGGGCCCCCACCCGAATGTTTCTTTTTTTTAATTTAATATCATAATCCTGTAGCGGTTCATACAACACATATCCTTACCAAATTTCGTTACTGTAGCATTTATAGTTTCCGAGTAAATCGGCTGTGACAGACGGACAGACGGACAGACGGACATGACGAATCTATAAGGGTTCCGTTTTTGCCATTTTGGCTACGGAACCCTAAAAATGTAATCATAATCAAACTATTTAATTGTACTATTTTATACAATCATGTTATAATAGAGAGCTTTTGATAAACTTTATGATAACACTATTGTGTACAATACTTTTTCTACGAGTCAATAAAAACATGTCAATAAATCTAAATAATGAAATGAATATGAGGTGGCTGCCCCTTGATATATTTTTTCTCAATTGGTCAAATTTATTACAGTTGCCTATACAATGTTATGTTATATGTATAATGCAGGGATTGGAATCGGTTTTTTAGAAAAATCTCGAAATAGGGCAATATTTTATACTGGATAAAGAAAAAGAACGAAAACTAACTGTTCTTTTGTATAAAAGGAATACCGGTATCCGATCCCTGGTAGTTCATTTTAGTTGAGTAGCAAACTCAATGTAATTGTATAGGGTTATAATTAGGTGTACGTAATCTTAACTCTAAACATTTTATGTATTCAATAAAAATTTGTTGATCTTTTTCTCATATAATAAATAATTTAATCAAATTCCAGATCCCAATAGATCAATGGCACTGCCCGACCTGCATCAGCCGGGGCCTCCACAACATTGGCAGCCTCGAGGACATCATATACCTCTCCGAGGTGGACGACCTGTTCTCCGGCATCACAGACATGGAGCTGCCTCAAGGGCCCCGCAATGTGCCTCTGAGGCAGCCTCGGGAAGTTAGAAGGTTAATTTTAATTTCAGTGCTTGGTCTATCAACAGTTGTCCGAACCTCGCATTAGTAGCGTTAGTGCTTAACTTGACTGTGTAATAAGCATTTGTGTAATCCAAACATATTTAGGTATTTACCTTATTAACTTGTTACAGAACAATTGATTTGTATGTAAAAATGTAAACATACAAATTGAGCAATATCAAAAGGGGACGTTTTCTATGATTACCATAAAGACATATAACCTTTTAATTTCAATGAAACAAATTAGCTGTACAACATATCTATCTCACCCCTTTGTTCAAAAATGTTTCCTAACTTAGCAAGCTGCTAAGTATTGTTTGTCTCTTTGGATCTTATAGACATATTGATAAGACCGAAAGGGACAAACAATACTTAGTGACTTGCTAAGTTAGCAACCGTTTATGAATAGGGGGGTCAGACGGCAGTAAGAATACATTTGTCAACCACCCCAACTCTTTCCGTAAGAGTCTAAGGGATTGAAGTGGCACTGGCCATTCTTTGATATAAGATTGACGATGGGCAGCAGTGTTTTCAATGATTATCATAGTGGACACATTACTACGATCGCCAATCCGTTTGCCCAGCGTGTCGTCTATACGCATATTTAATAGGAGAGGCCTACGTCCAGCAGTGGAATGAGATAGGCTGATGATGATGAGACTCTCAGTAACATATCCCGCATTGTGGCTAAAAATAGTAAAAATGTAAGTTGATTATTAGGGTGGGTCATTTTTCAAAAATTTCGATTTTCTGAAGATAATAGTTACAAAACGGTGCCATTTGATATTTGATTATCAGTCTTATTTTTATTATATTTTTAATTTAAGTTTTTCTGCCTCCGGATTTGATTAGTAATTTTCTTAAAATGTATGGAACTTCAAAAAAAAAAGTTATTATTTTCGACTTTTTTTTCGTCTCTTTTGGCTCCATAACTATAGAAAAGCTATTTCCAGGTAAACACAATACTCAAACATAGCTCAAGTTGCAATAAAAAGTAAAAACATAGATATCAACTGTCGTCAGTACAAAATGTACTGAAGTTTCTATGAAATCTTTCAATTAGATCCGGAGGCAGAAAATTAATTCCGATGGCCAAATAATTTTGCACACTCTTTGTCGACCTAATTACGGAACTATTGACAACTATTCCTAATAAAAAACAAATACTTTTTTTTTCTTCATACATCAGTGACCCACCCTATTGATTATGATTGCCTGCTGGAAGTAGGTCATGTCCAATTAGAGAGATGATTTATTAAATTGCATTAAATTACATTGTAGGTATGTATTGATCATCAAAACAGAAATAACAGTTAGTGGCATATCAGCTAATAGATCGACTTAATCTAATTGCATGTTAAGACATCAATTATTCAAAAATATTAGCTGGTTTGATATTATTCCTAAATACTAATTTTATTACTATTTAAGTAACATAGAATGCTAATTGACATTAATGGATCTTTGTCATCTCAAAATTTTGCTAACGTCTGAACCAGGTGAGGTGATTTGGCACACTATGATAAAAAATGCTGTGATGTGCCAGTATATGTGTCACAACTACTGATTTGCTAAATATAAAATATAGTATAAATATGGCAAACTGGACTACAGACAGGATCCCTCTCCTATCCAGACATTTATTTCCTACTTCATTTTCCTTCTGATTACCTGCACAATGTGTTCTAAACTTACCATACCTTTTGCCTGACTATTAAAAAATAAGAAACCATTTAGCAAAACAAGACTGACTAAAGAAGAAAGAGACGTGTGATGAATTTTTGCTATGATTTGTTACTGGCAATGTTCAAAAGTATTCATAAAATCAAAAAAAAAGTAAAAAAATATTTTTTTTACTGTTTGTGTGATATTATGTCAACATTAAGTCACATATTTTTTGCTTTTATGACAGCATAATTTTTTTGAGCATTTCTCATAAAGTTTGCACACAATTATTAGCGCTAAATGTGTGAGTTACCGTCTTTCTATTTTGTTACCAACTTATGATACATAATTCAATTGTTGATTGCTTATTTATAATTAGGGTTTCATTGATTGTGGGATTGTTGGGCGAAATAATTAATATTGATAATTGATAACTCTGCAAAACAATGGTAACAAAATAGGAAAATTAAGTAGTCATTTGTCAATGGAGCATTCCATAAAGGCCCCCTGGGCTGAAAATTAAAAAATGATATTTTTCATGCAATATAGATTTAAGACAAGCTATAAAATTAAAAATGAGAAGAAAAAATATTTTATGTAATATGGATTTTTTTAAATTATATTTTTCCTATATTTTTTTATTTAATTTATTTTTATTAAAAAAAATACTATAATTATATGTAAACATATTTTGGCACATAATTTTTTTCGGAAAAATAGAAAAAAAATCAAATCTTTACCTTTACTGCGGTAGAGCCCTAAAGATGACATATATTTTAAATTTTTTTACTCGTTTCGGAATGTGTGTAAATTTACAAAAAAATTGATGCCTCTCGGGAAACTGTAGCTCAAAAAATTTTTTATTCCATACATTGACGGGACACTCTAGTGTACACCTCATGTATTTAAACAGGTCGTCAAGAACCCAACCAGCCGACCAACCATCCACGTCCAGCGGCCGCAGCACCGCGCGCACCCGCACCGTTCGCGCACGCGCACCGCGCCGCCGCAAGCGCAGGAAGACTGTCATCATCGAGTACGAGGTCGAGGAGAATGGGAAGTTTCCCATTACTAGACGGGTTAAGAAGACTGTTCGGAAGCGAAAGGTACGTGAACGTGAATTTAGCCTGTTGTAAATGCCTGTAACTTTTTTTAAGAATAGGTATTAGGGTCTGCGGAAGTGCGTGAACGTGAATTTAGCCTGTTGTAAATGCCTGTAACTTTTTTTTAAGAATAGGTATTAGGGTCTGCGGAAATCTGACGGTATTTCTAAGCCCCTCGCCGGGGTAAGCGTAGGAAGACTGTCATCATCGAGTACGAGGTCGAGGAGAACGGGAAGTTTCCTATCACTAGACGGGTTAAGAAGACGGTTCGGAAGCGAAAGGTACGTGGATTTAGTTTCATGCGAACCGCTTGCTATAATAGAGTTCGAGTGAGATAGTGCTGTGCTTGTGTATACCTTTTTTTTAAGAATAGGTATTAGGGTCTGCGGAAATCTGACGGTATTTCTAAGCCCCGCGCCGCCGCAAGCGCAGGAAGACTGTCATCATCGAGTACGAGGTCGAGGAGAACGGGAAGTTTCCTATTACTAGACGGGTTAAGAAGACGGTTCGGAAGCGGAAGGTACGTGGACGTGAATTTAGCCTCTTGTAAATGCCTGTAACTCTTTTTTAAGAATAGGTATTAGGGTCTGCGGAAATCTGACGGTATTTTTAAGCCCCTCGCCGGGGTAAGCGTAAGAAGACTGTCATCATCGAGTACGAGGTCGAGGAGAATGGGAAGTTTCCTATTACTAGACGGGTTAAGAAGACTGTTCGGAAGCGAAAGGTGCGTGAACGTGAATTTAGCCTCTTGTAAATGCCTGTAACTTTTTTTTAAGAATAGGTATTAGGGTCTGCGGAAATCTGACGGTATTTCTAAGCCCCTCGCCGGGGTAAGCGTAGGAAGACTGTCATCATCGAGTACGAGGTCGAGGAGAATGGGAAGCTTCCCATTACTAGACGGGTTAAGAAGACTGTTCGGAAGCGAAAGGTACGTGAACGTGAATTTAGCCTCTTGTAAATGCCTGTAACTTTTTTTTAAGAATAGTTATTAGGGTCTGCAGAAATCTGACGGTATTTCTAAGTCCCTCGCCGGGGCATGCGCAGGAAGACTGTCATCATCGAGTACGAGGTCGAGGAGAACGGGAAGTTTCCCATTACTAGACGGGTTAAGAAGACGGTTCGGAAGCGAAAGGTACGTGAACGTGAATTTAGCCTCTTGTAAATGCCTGTAACTTTTTTTTAAGAATAGGTATTAGGGTCTGCGGAAATCTGACGGTATTTCTAAGCCCCTCGCCGGGGTAAGCGTAGGAAGACTGTCATCATCGAGTACGAGGTCGAGGAGAACGGGAAGTTTCCTATTACTAGACGGGTTAAGAAGACTGTTCGGAAGCGGAAGGTACGTGAATTTAGTTTCATGCGAGTCCGCTTGCTATAATAGAGTTCGAGTGAGATAGTGCTGTGCTTGTGTATACCTTTTTTTTAAGAATAGGTTGTGAAAACAAAGGAAATCTGACGGTATTTCTAAGCCCCTCGCCGGGGTAAGCGCAGGAAGACTGTCATCATCGAGTACGAGGTCGAGGAGAATGGCAAGTTTCCCATTACTAGACGGGTTAAGAAGACGGTTCGGAAGCGAAAGGTGCGAGAATTTAGCCTATTATCACTTTTTTTTAAAGAATTGGTATTAGGTTCTGAGGATAAAAGAAATCTGACGATATTTCTAAAGCTTGCTACCGCAAGGATTGTGACTAATGTACTGTTACTGCTACTAATATAGTTTGGCCACGATTTGTCTCTCGTGAATACCTTTTTTTTATGCTATTATTGTCATTGCATTAAGGATACATGGTTGTGATAATGTGGTCTGGTTTCTACTGTCACACTGGTTTGCCAGACTACCTCGAACACCGAAGTTCGTAAATTTCAGGGATTCGTCTCTGTCACTCTAATGAAGTCTCCCAATCCCCGAAATTTGTGGATTTCGAAGTTCGCGGTAGGGCCACAGATTACTTCATCATCATCATCATATCAGCCGAAAGACGTCCACTGCTGAACATAGGCCTCCCCCAAAGATTGCCACAATGACCGATCCTGCGCCACCCGCATCCAGCGGACTCCTGCGACCTTCACCAGGTCATCAGTCCACCTTGTGGGGGGCTTACCGATGCTATACTATACAACCCCTAAAATTAGTTTATAAAATTCGTATTCAGCGACCTTGAAAACAAAAGAAAAAAGTAGAAATAGTCGTTCTTATGTTTTAGTCGTTCTTTTTTGCCAGGCTGTAACTTATTCCGTTATGTACAGATCCGCAAACGCCGCCCGCGCACCGCCGCGCGCCGCACGCTCGTGCGCCAATCCGTGCGCGCGCAACTAGCCGCACTTGCGCAACCTGTGTCTGCCGCCAGCGTCACACCCGGGGTCACTGACCTCCACGTACGACGATCCCGGGCCGGCATACCGACCTTGAACCTGTTCGGATCGGAGGAGTTGGACTACTTCTGGGATGAGGACGTTTCCGAGGGAGCGAGTACAGTTGCGAGGGCTGTTAGGCCGAACGCGGCCGTGTTCAGTGCTTATAGACAGGTGAGAACTTTATATAGTACTTGGTGACCCTCCGGGGTCACTGACCTCCACGTACGACGCTTTGAACCTGTTTGGTTCGGAGGATTTAGAGTACTTCTCGGATGAGGACGTTTCCGAGGGAGCGAGTACGGTTGCGAGGGCTGTTAGGCCGAACGCGGCTGTGTTTAGTGCTTATAGACAGGTGAGAGCTTTATATAGTACCTGGTGACCCTTGGGGGTCACTGACCTCCATGTAGAACGCTCCTTGGCTGGGATACCGACGTTGAATCTATTCGGATCGGAATATTTGGAGTACTTGTCAGATAAGGATGTTTCCGAGGGAGCGAGTACGGTTGCGAGGGCTGTTAGGCCGAACGCGGCTGTGTTCAGCGCTTATAGACAGGTGAGAGCTTTATATAGTACTTGGTGACCCTCCGGGGTCACTGACCTCCATATACGACGCTCCCGGGCTGAGATACCGACGTTAAACCTGTTCGGCTCGGAGGAGTTAGACTACTTCTCGGATGAGGACGTTTCGGAGGGAGCGAGCACGGTAGCGAGGGCTGTTAGGCCGAATGCAGCCGTCTTTAGTGCTTATAGACAGGTGAGAGCTTTATATAGTACTTAGTAACCCCCCGGGGTCAGTGACCTGCACGTACGACGATCCCGGGCCGGCATACCGACCTTGAACCTGTTCGGCTCGGAGGAATTGGACTACTTCTCGGATGAGGACGTTTCCGAGGGAGCGAGTACGGTTGCGAGGGCTGTTAGACCGAATGCGGCTGTGTTTAGTGCTTATAGACAGGTGAGAGCTTTATATAGTACTTGGTGACCCTCCGGGGTCACTGACCTCCACGTACGTCTCTCTCAAATTAGGATACCGACGCTGAACCTGGTGCGTAGCCAAGATGGCTATCGCTAACGAAACACAACTGTCTTTGTAGCGCTAACGTAAAAGGCAGACAGGTAACTTGATTTAGTACTCGGTAAGCCCCCGGGGTCAACGACCTCTACGTGCGACGCTCCCGGGATGGGATACCGACCTTGAACCTGTTCGGCTCGGAGGAATTGGACTACTTCTCGGATGAGGATGTTTCGGAGGGAGCGAGTACGGTTGCGAGGGCTGTTAGACCGAACGCGGCTGTGTTTAGTGCTTATAGACAGGTGAGAGCTTTATATAGTACTTGGTGACCCTCCGGGGTCACTGACCTCCACGTACGACGATCCCGGGCCGGAATACCGACCTTGAACCTGTTTGGCTCGGAGGAATTGGACTACTTCTCGGATGAGCATGTTTCGGAGGGAGCGAGTACGGTTGCGAGGGCTGTTAGACCGAACGCGGCTGTGTTTAGTGCTTATAGACAGGTGAGAGTTTATATAGTACTTGGTGACCCTCCGGGGTCACTGACCTCCACGTTCGTCTCTCTCAAACTAGGATACCGACGCTGAACCGGGTGCGTAGCCAAGATAGTAATTGCTAACACTCAGTCGCTACCGAAACGCAATTGTCTAGCACTAATTTAGACAGACGGGTACCTAGATTTAGTACTTGGTAAGCTTCGGGGTCAACAGCCTCCATGTACAAACAGCAACACTCCTAACTGACCATTAAAGACAGAGCAGAGAGAAAATGAAAGAGATAAATATATTTATATTATGTCAACTTCAAATTAAATAATACACGGGAATGTTGATTGTTCACACTGTTCGCAACTTGGTCGAATAATACAAATCGGGTTCCGAAATCTTATGAGACTGGTATCACGACTTCGGCCGAACTCTGCTGACCAATGGGGCGAGCATTGCTACGGTTAACCAATGATCGCTCGCGGTTCCTTCGGAAGGTGACATTACCATGGTTACGTAATAACAAAAACTTTTAACCAATGATTGATCGCAATTTTTCCGGAAGCTGACGTTACTATGGTTACGTTATATATAACATCCGCTTTAGTTCTGGAGACGTCAATCTAACTTCAGAGCCGGTAATTTGACTGCTAAGCTGCTATGTAGAAATTTTCGTTCATTTTCCTTTCAACGGCTGTCACTGTCAGATATTTTTTCAAAGTTATAATTTCAGTCAGAAACTATAAAGTCTCTATTAAACATTTGTATGGCTACTGACAGATTAAAGGATTATAGGTAGACTGTCAAACGTCTATCTACCATATTTCCACAAAGGTTACATTAAGTATTCAACTAACGTCAACTAGGAGCTGTGACGAATGATAATAAAGATAGCAATAGCATTTGTCTCTGTCAATGAAAAAAATAATTTAAAATTGCCCGATAACATGGCTATTTGTAAAAATATCTTGACTTGAAAAAATACCTCATGTCAGATAAATCATGGCATCCGATTTGAAGAAAACATGAATAAATTACTAAACGGTTTTAGACAAATCTATGAAGAACTGTCGTTATTCAGTTTCCACTAGGAACAACGACATCTAGCGTCTAATAATGGCCGATAGCTAATTCTTAATTTTCGTAGACGAAGGAATTTTTATTATGTCAACTACCTAGTTTTCAAATACTGAAATTTTGACGCAACAAAGATTCGATGACATATCATCGGGGACCATCGGAAATGTCGCGATCGTGCCTACTGACGAAAAATACCGAACCCATAATATTACACGACCAAATTGGATCCTTTGCCAAGTGGCTCAACATTCCTATGTAACTGACATGTGACTGTAAGTGTGATTCTCTTTCATGCAATATTTCCAATTTCTGAAGTGTATACCTAGCTGTGTTGCTGTTTGTACAACTCTCCCGAGCCGGAATAGGGAGCGAGCACAATTGCGAGGGCTGTTAGGCCGAACATGGCCGTCTTTACTGCTTACAGACAGGTAAGTTGATGTAGTTCTTGGTTCGAACTTTACTTATACCATCACATCATCAGCCTATAATCGTTCCACTGCTGGCCAAAGACCTCTCCTATGCCTATGAATTTGACCTGAAATGTATCTAGCTGAATTCAAATGAAAATAAGAAATAAAATCCTACTGTAACAAATACATGTTTGTGGTCTGACGATCTTAATGTGTAATCATATTTTTGTCATTATATTGTAATGAAAATTATGTAACTATGATTGAGAAATAGATAAATCCGTATCTATTATTTCCCATCAACAGGCTCGTCGTAAGATGGTCTCCGTACCTTCACCCCCGCACGCGACCGCAGCACCAGACATACTCTCCGACATACTGGAGAGTCAAACCTTACTCCACTCTAAGCGGTCCGTGGTATCGGTAGCGGTGGATGGCCAAATCAGCATCAAACTGAAAGGCGACAGAGTTGATGTCAGCAAGGTGAGATGTCTGAGTTATTAATGCCTGCCTTTTGACTTTCCACATGGTTTTACTATGGGTTGGTGCCTTTTCTGTGATATACTGGAGAGTCAAACCTTACTTCACTGTAAGTGGTCCGTGGTATCGGTAGCGGTGGATGGCCAAATCAGCATCAAACTGAAGGGCGACAGAGTTGATGTCAGCAAGGTGAGATGTCTGATTTATTAATGCTTGCCTTTCGACTTTCCACATGGTTTTACTATGGATTGGTGCCTTTTCTGTGATATACTGGAGAGTTAGACCTTAGTCAACTCCAAGCGGTCCGTAATATCAGTAGCGGTGGATGGCCAAATCAGCATCAAACTGAAGGGCGACAGAGTTAATGTCAGCAAGGTGAGTTCTGATGTCTGTAATGTAATGTCTGTTTGAATTTTTAGGGTGCTGTTGTGGCTGCCACGTTTTTGTAGGGCTTCTTCGATGTTTGCTGAGACACACAGACTGATTGGAAAAAAATCAATTCATCCCTTGCCTAGGCATGATGCGAACAAGTTTAGACTGTCTGTTAATTAGAAAAAAAAATGCAAGAACAAGACCTGTTTATAACGTTATTTATCTATAGTTGCCGATTTCTAAGAATAATCTAATGACAGTTTAGAAATGAGCCTTATGTATATGACGTTAAGGCTATCGGAAAAGTGAGTCTTACCTTCATATGAACAAGGACTAATTTATAACTGTCAAAAGCTCATTCTTAGAAATCGACACTTAACATTGCATTGCTTATAAATCTTATAATCAAAACTAACATTAAAATTGCTCTACTATCTCAAAAAAACTCACGAAGTCTAACAACTTCGCTACTTTTTGTTAAATTTAGTAAAAACTTGTTAAACATTTGTCGACAGTTTAGTTGTATTATATTTTAACGACGAACGGGTCTTAACTTACGTGTAATTTTATCATTTAGGGCTGATTTTTCAATCCTCAAATAAACCTATCCGTTAGTTAAAATTATCACCATCCTTTTCTAAAATCATTAGTCAAAAAAGGACAGGGCTAACATTTATTTGACAGGTACTGTTAACTGGGGATTGAAAAATCAGTCCTTAGTCGTATTATTTCTGGAACTTTCTAAATAAATAATTGGATTCAATATAATGTATATTTAATTGACAACACGTACATTATAGCAGGCCTCGCCGCCGGTACGGTCGGCGCCGGCACACGGTCAACGCGGCGGCTGGGGAGGCGGCTACAGCGGCAACTACCACCGCGAGCAGAGCGCCAACAACTTCGGCAGGGGGTGAGTCTACCCCGGCAATGTATACTGCAGGCAGCGCGGGGGGTGGGCCGGCTACAGCAACTACCACCGCGAGCAGAGCGACAACAACTTCGGCAGGGGGTGAGTGTACCCCGGCAATGTATACTGCAGGCAGCGCGGGGGTGGTGGCTACAGCAACTACCACCGCGAGCAGAGCGCCAACAACTTCGGCAGGGGGTGAGTGTACCCCGGCAATGTATACTGCAGGCAGCGCGGGGGTGGGCCGGCTACAGCAACTACCACCGCGAGCAGAGCGCCAACAACTTCGGCAGGGGGTGAGTGTACCCCGGCAATGTATACTGCAGGCAGCGCGGGGGTGGGCCGGCTACAGCAACTACCACCGCGAGCAGAGCGCCAACAACTTCGGCAGGGGGTGAGTCTACCCCGGCAATGTATACTGCAGGCAGCGCGGGGGTGGTGGCTACAGCAACTACCACCGCGAGCAGAGCGCCGACAACTTCGGCAGGGGGTGAGTGTACCCCGGCAATGTATACTGCAGGCAGCGCGGGGGTGGGCCGGCTACAGCAACTACCACCGCGAGCAGAGCGCCGACAACTTCGGCAGGGGGTGAGTGTACCCCGGCAATGTATACTTACTTCGGCAGGGGGTGAGTCTACCCCGGCAATGTATACTTACTTCGGCAGGGGGTGAGTGTACCCCGGCAATGTATACTGCAGGCAGCGCGGGGGTGGGCCGGCTACAGCAACTACCACCGCGAGCAGAGCGACAACAACTTCGGCAGGGGGTGAGTCTACCCCGGCAATGTATACTGCAGGCAGCGCGGGGGTGGGCCGGCTACAGCAACTACCACCGCGAGCAGAGCGACAACAACTTCGGCAGGGGGTGAGTGTACCCCGGCAATGTATACTGCAGGCAGCGCGGGGGTGGTGGCTACAGCAACTACCACCGCGAGCAGAGCGCCAACAACTTCGGCAGGGGGTGAGTCTACCCCGGCAATGTATACTGCAGGCAGCGCGGGGGTGGGCCGGCTACAGCAACTACCACCGCGAGCAGAGCGACAACAACTTCGGCAGGGGGTGAGTGTACCCCGGCAATGTATACTGCAGGCAGCGCGGGGGTGGTGGCTACAGCAACTACCACCGCGAGCAGAGCGCCAACAACTTCGGCAGGGGGTGAGTGTACCCCGGCAATGTATACTGCAGGCAGCGCGGGGGTGGGCCGGCTACAGCAACTACCACCGCGAGCAGAGCGCCAACAACTTCGGCAGGGGGTGAGTGTACCCCGGCAATGTATACTGCAGGCAGCGCGGGGGTGGGCCGGCTACAGCAACTACCACCGCGAGCAGAGCGCCAACAACTTCGGCAGGGGGTGAGTCTACCCCGGCAATGTATACTGCAGGCAGCGCGGGGGTGGTGGCTACAGCAACTACCACCGCGAGCAGAGCGCCGACAACTTCGGCAGGGGGTGAGTGTACCCCGGCAATGTATACTGCAGGCAGCGCGGGGGTGGGCCGGCTACAGCAACTACCACCGCGAGCAGAGCGCCGACAACTTCGGCAGGGGGTGAGTGTACCCCGGCAATGTATACTTACTTCGGCAGGGGGTGAGTCTACCCCGGCAATGTATACTTACTTCGGCAGGGGGTGAGTGTACCCCGGCAATGTATACTGCAGGCAGCGCGGGGGTGGGCCGGCTACAGCAACTACCACCGCGAGCAGAGCGACAACAACTTCGGCAGGGGGTGAGTCTACCCCGGCAATGTATACTGCAGGCAGCGCGGGGGTGGGCCGGCTACAGCAACTACCACCGCGAGCAGAGCGACAACAACTTCGGCAGGGGGTGAGTGTACCCCGGCAATGTATACTGCAGGCAGCGCGGGGGTGGGCCGGCTACAGCAACTACCACCGCGAGCAGAGCGACGACAACTTCGGCAGGGGGTGAGTCTACCCCGGCAATGTATACTTCAGTAGGCCTCGCCACAGTCTTCTATAGGCAACGCCGGAAAGTCTTGACGGACGCCGACGACAGCTATTATCAAACCGGAGTCAGAAAGGGATTCGAGAGTACTGTTGACACAACAAATGACACAATATTTACCAAGAAGAGTTGTTTATAGATGTAGTGAGTGATTAATTTATCTATTGTCTGTAAGTTTTTGCACTTACAGTATAAATATATGAATATAACTATGAGTATATCCTAGATTAACTTTTACACTGTTGTGTCAACAGTACTTTCGAATCCCATTCTAATCGCGGTTTGATAATACCGCCGTCAATAGCAACTTACATAATAAATCGTAAAATTTAATTTCGCTTAAATAATAGTGAAAGCGTGGAGTCTGGAGTTCGGCGTATTGCTTCGCCGTCTGGCGAAAGGTTAAATCGAGTATGTAATCCGTTTTTAATTATTATTATGCCTGTAACTTAAAATATTTTTTTACTTGATCTTTTCTGTATTGGGAATAAATAATTATGTCCTATGTAATTATATTAAATATACGCTTTACTAATCATAACATTAACCACATACTTACTCTCAATAAACTACAAAAAACCAAACCACACAGTCAAACCAACTATGAAATTGTTTTGTTAAACTTAACTTTGTATGAAATGAAACTATGAAAAGATATATATTTATAATAATGAAAATGTATATCTAACAGTTACGAATACGGCCCCAACGGTGAAAACAACTACCCTCACCGCGGCAACAACTACGGGCCGGGCCGCAGAGAAGAGGAGTCGTGGGGCGGCTTCCCGCGGAGGCCGCCGAGGCCGGAGCCCGCGAGGCCGAGGAGGCCCGAGCAGAGGCCGCAGGGGCCGCCCAGGTAATTACTGCTGCCCGACCTGCCCATTTTATTTAAACTTGTCCCCCAAACTTTCTTTTTATTTGAAGTGGTCACCTTCATAGTTCAGTCATTTTAGCTGAAATTATGTAAGAATCTCGGAATTCGAGATACCCAGCTGTAACTTTGTAAATAGTTCTATATTGAAACCCTTAAAGTTGTCTCAAAACCTACATATGGTAGGGTCTACGCAACTATTACATTTCAAGGTCAAAAGGTCACAAAAATTGTCCTTTTGCGCTTTTTTTGTAAATATTTCTTTTCCTATGGGTTTTTTACTGTTTGTATGTTTATCAATATTGTAGAATACAAAGTTTTCTACAACTTTTGCATAAAAATATTTTTTATACGTTGAACCGTTTTCGAGACAGACGGCGAAATTTATGGGTATCTCGAATTCCGAGGTGAACTTACTAAAATGACTGGACTATTGGAGGAAAAAGAAGCGTAGGATGTCCTTCAGTTCGATGGGCCGACGATATTACGAAATCTGTGGGTCGCTTCTGGGTAAGATTGGCACAAGACCGAGACGAGTGGCGAACGCGAAGAGAGGCGTATGCTCAGCAGTAGGCGCTCATAGGCTGATGACGAAATAATACTTTCTTTTTCCGCGTCCTGCCCATTGTGATTCCTAAAGGACATTTTCGATTTTTATCAAATTATAAATGGAAAGTCTGTTTAGGTTGAGCGGTTGAGCCCTGAGGTCACAGTCAGACTTAGGTACAGATTTGTCGAAATTAAGTTTTACTGATATGGCAAAGTTTCTTCTGTGCGAAATATTGCGAATTTAAGTTGTTATTTCTTTGGGTCCAGTAACTGAGGGATTTCTAGCTCAGGACCCATATGCATTGTACTATTAATGTTCCTCTTTGAATAAATAACTCATTTCATTTTGACTCATTTCCTATTGTTGACTTTAGAGATAAATGTTAGTTGATAGTGTGTATTTATTTATCACAAAGTTTGTTCCTTGGTCATGGCTGTGTATGTATCTAAGTATCTATACGTATCTATCTATTATATATATCGTCGCCTGGTACCCACAACACAAGCCTTAATTGAGCTTACCGTGGGACTAGGTTGATTTGTGTAAGATGTCCCAAGATATTTATATTTATTTATTTATTTATTTTATCTTTTTAGATATTCCTAGGGAAAAAGATAGTGATAATTTTATCTGACGAATATATTTATCCCCGGAAACAGCCCGAAATATTAGATGTCATATACCAAAGAAAAAATACAGAAGTTTTCCAACGCCGGCTTTGCTTAAAAAATACAACTCGTAAAATATTTAAGAAAATTTGAGTTGTTCCACAAAAAACTATCAATATTGATTAATTTTGCCTCATTTCCAATTCTAGATTAGACAACAGACACAGCCTAGGCCCCAGCTGGCCTCGGTCGCGGCCCGAAGCCCCCTTGCCGCAGCGCCACTCCTTCGGCCTCGAAAACCCGCTTGACATGCGCGTGGCCCCGACCGGCCCCGCCCCTTTTAGGCCTCTCCCAGAACCCCCCGTCTTCGCTTTCGACAAACTCCCAGAAGAAAAATCAGAGGACGGAAGCGATTCCAGCCTAGTCATCGACACGGAGAAATACGATCCTACGGAACCGACGCATGATGATGATGAAGAAGATCCGGCACCATTCGCTCCTCTCCCTGAACCGCCTGCCCCTCCGAAAATCGATTCACCTCCCAAATCACCTGAAATTACCCCCCCACTTACCCCCATTTCGGCGCCTTTACCCCCGGCGCCTGTAGTTCCACCTGGTTTACTAGACACGGCTGTCAGACAGGTCTTACAAGAACATAGAGCGTTAATGGAACCCGCGCCTAATAATTCTGATGAAGATTCCAATGGAGACTGTCCGAATTTTTCAATATATTCAGCAACTAGCGTACATATCGCTAGCGCCGGATCTCTTGCTCCACCCACGGTGCGAACTAAACCAGATCTCGATATGAGCGATCTAGTTCAAGAGGACGATGAACCGGTTAAAACGCCAGAAGACAAAACTCCCGAAACCCCAGTAAAAAAAGATGAATACAAAGAAAAAGTTTCCAAGCGCTGCCCTATAACACCCAACACTAGAGATCCGATCAAAATTAAACTAAACACACCCTCACTTATAAAACGCGTTAGCCTTTACGATGATGAAGATGTTGCTGAACAAACAGAGGAACCCAATAAGGAAGTTGAATCCGAAGCAGCGGAACCGACAGATGAAATACAGACTTCAGAAGCTCCCGCAGAAGATCCCCCAGATGATAAAGATGGCGATAAAACACCGGTAGAAGATGAAAACAAAGAAGATGATATTGAAGAAAAAGAAGATGAGGAGGATAAAGAAGAGGAACATGATAAAGAAGACGAAGAGGACAAAGAAATGGAAGTAGATAAAGACAAAGAGGAAGCAATAGAAGAAGCTAAAATACGAACTCCTTCTCCAAAAGAGGATAAGACCCCGGAAAGGACAGAGGAGGAAGAGACAGAGAAACAGAACGGAACTGCAACTCCTACCAGCGAACGATCACATTCTCAGCATTCTCCACATTCTACACACTCCGATGATGGCTCAGATAAGGAATTAGCTGCGCTAGCTGATTCTGAACAAAATGACGGTGCTCCTGAAAAGATGACAGAATCTATCAGCGAAACTGAAGATGAACGCTCATACACTCCATGTCTAGACGAGAATCAAAGCAAAGATGATCTTAGATTAGAGGGCGAAGCGCTTGGAACAGAATTAATCTCTGAAGACGAAGCGAATGGAGTTTTTAGTGACGCTGGCTCACCGGCCCCGCCTGAGACGGATGGCAAGAAGAAAAAGCGCAAAGAGGGCAAGAAAGATGGTAAAAGCAAGAGCAAAGGCAAGAAAGATGTAGCATTTAGGAAACTGAGCAAAGCCGGTCGCGAGCGCAGCTATAGAGACAAAGACAGACGCAGACGGTCCGGTTCTGGTTCACCAAGAAGAGCGGCTTCTGAAAGACGTAGACGCGAAAAACGCAAGGATTTAGAGAGATATGATGTCAGATCTGTTGTTACTGAGAAAAGGAAGAAACAAAAGGATCCTTTCGGAAGAGATGTTTCGCCAGCGCGATCTACTTCTCGTTCGCCGAGACCGGAACGTCGATCTTTATCGCGCGCGCGAAGATCGCTATCGCGACCGCGTAGATCTTTATCGCGCGTTCGCCGCTCGCTATCGCACGTTCGCCGCTCACTATCGCGACCACGCAGATCTTTATCGCGCGCTAAACGCACCCCATCGCGGTTAACTCCAAGCCCGAGATTGCGGCGGGCGAGTCTACGCTCTCTAACTCCGTTGTCACCACGCGGGTCGCCTCCAAGACGCTCGGTGTCACCCCGTCGCGCTCGGAAGCGTCGCAAGTCGCCGTCACCACGGCGTAGGATATCTCCGCGAAGGCGAGAACCGTCACCCGTTCGCGCGAGAAAGCGTAGACGCTCTGCCAGCCCTAAAAAAGTGGGTAAAAAGAAGAAGCGAGTACGTTCGCCTCCGCCTACAGTGGCCCGTCGTCGCGAAGAACCTCGACGCAAATCACCTAAACGAAAGAAGAAGCGACGCAGCCCTAGTCGTTCTCCGGAATTGTCCCCCGGCCCTCCAGCCGGATGGTCGCCTCTCTCGGTCGATTCAAGATTGCTATCGCCACGAACGCCTCCTCCAGATTCGCCGACTAAACGCCTCGGAAAACGTAAACGCAAAGAGCCCCGACGTCGCGAGCGCGTCAAACACAAACGGGGTAAAGACCAACCCGCGCCCAGCAAAGAAGTCTTCACTTCCGGCGACAATATTCTCGTCAGCGTCAGTTTCGCCGAGCAACAGAAATCCGCTTTACCGGCCGAGCGGCGTAAACATCGCGAGACGCGGCGCGAGAAACGCAAGCGCCGACGACAGCCTACCGACGATTCCGCTAAACCCGTAGCTATAATCGACTTGGAGCGCTCTCCATTCCGCGAGCTAACTCCTTCCCCTAAAAACGTCATAGTGCTCAGCGATAGCGATCACGGAGAGAAAGAACCGGTCGCGCAAAAGGAGCCAGAACCGACTCCGACAGCCCCGGCGTTCGCTTTAGGAGCCGTCGGGCCTAAGACTCCCCCAGAACCGGCGGTTCAACCGGCCCCGGCGCCGGTTAAATTCAGTTTGACGGCTAAACCGCCAGTGGCTCGGACGGCTAACCCGTTGGAAGAAACCGCGCCAGCGGAGGCGGAAAATGGGCCAAATACTCCTCCGGAACCGGATTCTCCGGATGCGTATGACCCGTTCGAGCCGACTCGATCGGCGTCGGCGTCGCCGGTTCGATCGCAAGCGCCGGAGGCGTCGCCCGAGCGGCCTAGTATGACGCTGGAGGCTGCGCAACGTACTAATTTATCGGCGGATGAAGTTATCGCGAGAAGACCGATCTCCCCTATTGAGAAGGTACGTTTACTTATTCATAAACGTCTCCTAACTTAGCAAGTCGGTAAGTATTGTTTATCCGTTTCGGTCTTAGTCTATTTTGATAAGACCGACAGGTACAAACCGTACTTATCGTCTTGCTAAGTTAGGAGACATTTCTAGGCTTGCGTGATAAAACCCGATAAGTTGTGTAAATTTATTTTTGAAATACGAACTGTATGACACTTGCGTGAGGTTTTTAATTGAATTAAAAAATATCTAGACTTATCGGATTTCACCACACCCCTCTGTTTATTGAATGGGTTTGTGTTTTGGTTGACTTTGAAATCAAATGAAATTTGAAAAGTACCTTTTGTAATTTTGAAGTTGAATGAAACGGATCAATATATGGACATATTAATCTTTATCTGAAAAATATTCGAAATCAATGATTTGTTTTCATTATAAAGATAGAGATAGATTATGGATCTCTATCCAGTGGCGTAACAATAGGGTGACAGGGTTGACAAAATGCCACGGGCCCCCGACCCAAGAAGGCCCCGGCCCAAGAGGCCGAGAGCTCAGAAATATTTTTTTAATGTTACGATTTTTACTGATAGGGCCCCATCTAAATAATTTGCCACAGACCCCAGGTGGTATAGTTACGCCACTGTCTCTATCTCTACTCAATATAGTCAATATAGCCACCTTATTATCATTATATCTCATGAAAGCACAGTCTCCGACAGTCTGACGTAGTCACCGACAACAGTATTTTATGCTACGAAGGCCGAAAAAAAAAATTCTGACGATATCTTAATTTTAAGATAAAGAGCTTAAGAGCGTCTCACATATTAAATTTATGCGGCCTTCATAGCGCAAGACACTAGTGCCGGTGAATAATATTTAGTCATTTTTCATATTTCGACGAAAAATCTGACAATAACCCCTTTTACAGGTAATGGCGCTCCTCCAATCGACCCGCGACGAATCCCCAGAACCGGTCCCCACCGGGGGGGGCCACCTCCCCGCCCCCGCCACCCCCGCGCCGCCGACCGCCCCCACCGCCCCCCGCATCGTCCTCCCCGAACCTACCCGGCAACAACCAAAACTCTTCCTCGCTAAACCTTCCCCAATCAAATCCAACCCGATCAAACCTATGCAAGCTACTAAAATCTCCATGCTACCTTTACCGAGACACGAAGGGGATTCCCCGTATTCGCCAGGGTCGAGTGACTTTGGCGATCTTTTCTCGCCGCCGCCTGCGGGGAAGAGGGACGCGTTCGATTCCCTGTTTGGGTCGAAACCGATCAAACGCAAGGACAAGTCGCATGCCGCTAAAGTGCCGGTGAAGTATAACAGGAAAAAGGGGAAGGGTGAGTATGGAAATATATTTTTTTTTATTAAACTAATTAACCCTTAATTGCAAGACTTTGACAAAGATTTATTCAAATTTGAATTCTGACGTGTTGTCAATAGAGTCGAGAATACATGATGGATAATATGGATATATACGTCACTATGCAATTAAGGGTTAAGTATTTTGTCTAATAAGATTACCTAAATATATAAAATACTTGATAAGTTCACATTTTAAAGACAAACGGGTCTTAATCGCATAAACTTACGTTTAATTATATCCTAAATATACATATATAAAATATAAGTGATAATCGTGAAAGTTTAAATCAATATACTTGATACGTTTACGTTACATTAGATAATAGATATATTACAACTGCTAGCACGTTCGACGCCGGTGACACATCGTCTGTGATCAAAAAATTCCGACTCCTATGCCAGTGACACACAAACGTGATCAAAATTATCGTACTCTGATGCCACTAGCATAAATCAAGTTCTTACTCCTGTGCCAGTCGCATCGAAATAAGAACATTTTTGACACAAGTATTGTGTCGCCGGCATAGGAGTACAATCATTTCTAATAAGAAAATTTCGATCGGTGATGTGTGGGGGTCGAACGTGTTAAAATGTCTGCTTACTTATAATTTAAGTAGTCAGAAATAAATTTATATTTTAACAGGACTATCTCTTGCTTATCATGCAATAATGGAAACACTGTTAGTATTAAATGCTCCTTAATTTCGCAAGATTACAATTTAGAGCACATTTAAGAGGTTCGCGGCAATACAAAATAGTCGATGACCAAAAAGTATTCCGAACCGAATTTGTCGATTATTGAATTTCGAAGCAGTCAAATGATTTTATATGAAGACTGTTTCTTGAGATGGGTCTGATAGTGTCTTAATAAGTATCAAAAGAATCCTTTTATAAATATGTAACGGTCTTATTACACCAATTCAAGTGCACTCGGGCGTATTTTTAAGCATTTTTATATACACCTTATTTTGCCTTAGACTGAACATAAACTGACGAGAGTAATTGTTGCAGGCAAGACGCAGGTTGGGGTGAAGATAGATGACGACAATCTCAAGATACTTGACGAGCTGCCCAGCTCCGCCGTTGAGATGCAAGTCAAGAGCAAGGTTTGTACACCATTGTTTTTACTAAAGTATACAAGGTGCCCACGAGGAAAGGGAAAAATTCTAACAGCATATTCCTGAAACTAAAAGAAGCAATAAAATGTGAAATTTGCTAGGTAATTAAAGCTATTTCTGTTAATTTGATGTCTGTCAATTAAGTGTGACAAGACTAAGACAACATGGTGACTAAACCGTTTCCTAAAATGCGTTTATCATAGCGTAACGGTCTAAAATAGACTGAATCCAGAAAACTTCATAATTATGACATTTTTAACTTCAAATTTGGTCAGAAATCCGCTGTTGAATTTTGTCCCTTTCCTCATGGGCACATTGTCGAACCATAGCATAGATTTTACCAAACATCTCTCTAATAATGCAGTTGGGGTTAATCTCGGTTTTTTTATTCTGTCATGCCACCCGGGGACACAAACGAACGGAGTCTATATTAATTCGCATAATTTATTACGCATACTTCAAATTGGCATAGCGTTGTTAAGCATACTATTTAAGTGGCATAAGCATAATTACGCATAAACGATTACGCATAATGTATTTACGTATAACGTAAACTATCATAACGATGATTTGGAATAATTAGGATGAGCATAATACTAATTGGTATACTTAATGAAAGGTATAAAATGTAATAGATCAAATAATAATGACCGAGCATAGATTGCGTAGCGAATCCGATACTAAATATCTAATATTTTTGCCAAGTTACTGTCAATTCAAGTCGCAGTCAGATATATCGGAACGGCGAGGGTGCTCACAAACATCTGAGCAGGCTTCTATTGTCATCGCTACTTGTGCGTTGTGCCAACAGTTAATGTCTAGGTCTTGACATATTTTATTGACCGACATACATGTATACCTACTTATATTTTTATAGTAAATATTGATTATTTGAATTATTACACACATTTTCACCCTAGCATTTTATAATGTTCATAAATACGGCGTGTGTATTTTATACGGGATACAGTTATCGTTTTGTCATCGTAGAAATCATGGTATAGGTAAATAGGTTCCCTAGATCATATTTTAAGCATCATTAAAATATACGCCCTTATTAAATACGTACTCTGTACGTGCGCCTCATGCGCCTACCAATATGTGATTTCTTTACTAATAAATGTTGATTATTAAATACCTAATGTTTTATTTAATTCATTGTATCTAACATGTTCATTAGGATTAGGAGATATCGACGAAAGCTAAATAGGCTTCAACTTCGCTTCGTCGCTCCTGCTTATTAGTCTTTTGAACTTAACCTTACTGTCTTGGTTTTAACCTGATCTGCCTCATTTTCTTGATTTCTAGGTTTATGCTAATCCATATTAGGACGAATAAAGTTATATTTAATAATCTTATGCATATTTCAATTATGCATAATCAGTAATATGCGTACTAAGCATTATGGATTTTTATTATTTTGCCTATTCAATATTATGCTTAATTATTTATGCCAAATCCGTTATGCGAATTCATATTAGGACTATTAATATTAGGCATATTAAAGGGGACCCGACAAAACGAGCATAGTTTTCTATAAAAAAGGATGCTGGACGCTCTACTAATATGATTAGTGGGCGAATCACCGTGGAAAGACCATGTAACTGCTATTAAACTGTGCTTTTAAGGGTGTTAGATCCTGGCCGTGTGGTGACGGCGGTAAGAATACATGTGTCACGGGTGCGCCAACGTATTTATAAAATTGCAACTTAGATTATTGGAACTCCGAAAATTTTTCTTATACAATTTAACTTCATAATGATCGGTATTTAGAATAATCTTTGTTCATAATTATCATCACATAGAATTATTTATGTTCATAATATTGTTTTTCATACATATTTTTAGTACTAACTTTTATGTTTATATAATTTTTCACTATACTTATTTTATGCTATATATTCTAATGTTATAGGTATTTATTTTTATCTGTACTGGTTTTATGTATGAATTATTTTTGTTTAATTAAATATAAATCGTACTATTACTGTAAACTAGCTACCTGCACAAATCAGGTTGTGGCAGAGTAGGTACTATACTAAACGGGTTCCCTCTAAACTTTTTTTGTCCGAAACGCTTAGGACATAACAGATTTGGTATAATCTATTTTGGCATCAACTTAATGAGACAGAAACATCACTTGGCTTAAATAACAATATTTCGAATATTATTTTGTCCGAAACTATCTTGGCATATCATTAATTACGCCGAGTGTTATAAGACAGAAATTAGATTTGCATTTTTTTTTGGGCATGTAGCCACATGTTCGAAACTTGCCTTTTTCGTCAGGCAGAATTTGCTGTGAGGGTGAAAATTTCTGCAGTGAGCGAGCGAAGCGAGCGAACAAAACTTTCCGGGGCAGATCCGACTCGGATAGGTTAGGTTAGAAGACTAAGGCGGGAGCTTTGCTCCCGCCTTAGTCTTCGAGGTAATTTTTTTTTAGCAACCTAGAAAGTACTCAGCTCAGTAACACAGTAAGTAACGTATAGAATATTACTACTACCTCGATTATATTGAGAGGTTGTGTTGTAATTATTCCTTCTCTGTTATGCTAAACAAACTATGCCGATACTTTTTATGCAAATCCAGATTATGCCTCATCATAAATAGGAGCATCGAAATTATGCTCGAATAATATTCGAACAACTCGAAATCTGCCACAAAGAAATATGCTAAAGTTGAGTATGCCACAACAGTTTCTGCACAAAGCCCATTATGACTACATAATTTATGTTATTCATAAAAGAATTATACCACAACAGAGTGGGTGCGCCAACGTATTTATAAAATTGCAACTTAGATTATTGGAACTCCGAAAATTTTTCTTATACAATTTAACTTCATAATGATCGGTATTTAGAATAATCTTTGTTCATAATTATCATCACATAGAATTATTTATGTTCATAATATTGTTTTTCATACATATTTTTAGTACTAACTTTTATGTTTATATAATTTTTCACTATACTTATTTTATGCTATATATTCTAATGTTATAGGTATTTATTTTTATCTGTACTGGTTTTATGTATGAATTATTTTTGTTTAATTAAATATAAATCGTACTATTACTGTAAACTAGCTACCTGCACAAATCAGGTTGTGGCAGAGTAGGTACTATACTAAACGGGTTCCCTCTAAACTTTTTTTGTCCGAAACGCTTAGGACATAACAGATTTGGTATAATCTATTTTGGCATCAACTTAATGAGACAGAAACATCACTTGGCTTAAATAACAATATTTCGAATATTATTTTGTCCGAAACTATCTTGGCATATCATTAATTACGCCGAGTGTTATAAGACAGAAATTAGATTTGCATTTTTTTTTGGGCATGTAGCCACATGTTCGAAACTTGCCTTTTTCGTCAGGCAGAATTTGCTGTGAGGGTGAAAATTTCTGCAGTGAGCGAGCGAAGCGAGCGAACAAAACCTTCCGGGGCAGATCCGACTCGGATAGGTTAGGTTAGAAGACTAAGGCGGGAGCTTTGCTCCCGCCTTAGTCTTCGAGGTAATTTTTTTTTTAGCAACCTAGAAAGTACTCAGCTCAGTAACACAGTAAGTAACGTATAGAATATTACTACTACCTCGATTATATTGAGAGGTTGTGTTGTAATTATTCCTTCTCTGTTATGCTAAACAAACTATGCCGATACTTTTTATGCAAATCCAGATTATGCCTCATCATAAATAGGAGCATCGAAATTATGCTCGAATAATATTCGAACAACTCGAAATCTGCCACAAAGAAATATGCTAAAGTTGAGTATGCCACAACAGTTTCTGCACAAAGCCCATTATGACTACATAATTTATGTTATTCATAAAAGAATTATACCACAACAGAGTGAACCTAATGGGAAAATGTTTATAAATAAATAATTTATTTCAAATAACTTTATGAGTATAGATTAATCTACTTGACGACTTTAGGAGGATAAAATTTCGAAATAAAAATCGTTATGAACATTGTAGGTAGAAGTATAATTTTTAGTAAGAAAAAAAGTATGAGAAAAATTTTTCGGAGTAATGATGATTATGAGTAAAAAACGGTATTAGTAAAAATATTCGAAGAAAAAATTGTATAAGTGCCAATATGGACCCTGTGTCACCACCCCAACTCCTCCTGTGGGTGTCGTAAGAGTCGACTAAGGGATTGAAGTGTCACTAACCATTATTTGATAAAAGATTGATGATGGGCAGCAGCGTCATCATAGTGGACGCATTACTGCGATCGCCAATCCGCTTACCCAGCGTGGCGATTATGCGCATTTACCTCCTAATGCGTATAGCATAGTTAATAGGAGAGGCCTACGTCCTGCAGTGGACTATCTTAGGCTGATGCATGCAAATCCTGATGGGATTTAACTAGATTTATCTATGAGAGAGCTGTACTCCTATCACACCTATTAGTGCTAACGCCTAACTGCCCTAAACAACCATGGCAACGAGTGACATAAAAAACTTTGACCTAGGGGCTAAATAAATTTTATGTGTGGTGCCGAGCTACTGTAAAATATCCATAGTATATTAATATTATATAACGTCGCCAAAAAATAAATGCATTCCCGTTGCCTGTTTGGTTTTGGGACTCAAAATCCCCTAGGAGGGTTTTTGAAGTTTTAAACACGTTCGCCTCCAGTACTGTTTCACTAAGCGCTAATACTATGCCGATCGAAATTATCTGATAGAACTCCTATACCATTGACACGCATGTGTGACTGAACAGATTGTACTCTTATGCCAGTGACACAGCACTTGTGTCAAAAACGTTCGCATAGGAGGAAGAATTTGATTTATGCTAGTGGCATAAGAATAAGGTTACTCTTATCACGTATGTGTGTCACTGGCATAGGAATCAGATTTTATTGGTCACACACGCTGTGTCACCGGCGTCGAACGCGTTAAGAAGGGTCGATTTTTGTAACTACTAAATGCTACTGTAACTACTACTTCTGAAACTTGGAAGTAATAACTAAAAAACTGCCAAAGGGCTGTTCTTAACATGTAAATTTGTTACAGTTCTTGAAGAAACTAAACCGACAAGAACGCGTAGTGGAGGAGGTGAAACTCGTGTTGAAGCCGCACTACACGCGCAAACGCGTGTCCAAGGAGGAGTACAAGGATATCCTACGCCGAGCCGTGCCCAAGGTACACTATTATTCATGTTACTCATAAACATACCTGGGATAACTGGGGGCAAGTTATAGGGATTTGATATCAATTAAAAAGATGTCGATATAATTATAATAAAAGATGTGCTTATTGAACATTTTCGATTACAGTACAGAGGTTCGATGTCATCTCTGATATCGGGCCTCTTGTATGCAGATGTCATTTTAATGAAAATTACAATTTAAATATTGATATTTTAATATTAATTGTATATTTTGAAAACTATTTTAAAATAAACGCGTAACTACCCGTATTTATTTTTTATTTTAATTTAAGAGTAAGTACCTAATATTTATTTATGCCGAATAACATTTTTATGTTGTCATTCACAGTAACATCGATATATTTTTAGTCGATAAAATATTTTGCTACATCACTTTCGTATAAATGCCCCGAGTTATCCCAGGTATGCTCATAAATAAAGTAAAAATCTATCTCTGTTGACACTCGCGGCTTTTGGATCACTAAGTTCCATCGCTCGTTCTAAACAGCTGAGCCATTCTTGTGTATGCGACTAGCAACATTTATCGCAACAATATAACTACCGTAAATGGGGCTATTTGATAACATGGACATAAAAGGTGTTAGACCCAAATAAATGTTCATAATGGCAATACTTGGAACAAATATTTTATACCTGGAACCACGTATTTTGGTAATAATCCAATGCTAAAAAGAAACCGTTAAATGCAGTTTTATCCTTAGTACCAAATAGCCCAGTGGATCTCAAATAGCCCTATCTTACGGCATATACTTTTTTAAATGTACTGCGTGCTTTTTTATTTGTTAAATTCGGCAGGTGGTTTGCTTGGTATGATAATAGGAGCTACCTTGCCCCTATACCACAAAACTTTACAAAAGTACAATTCTACAAAATTGACAACTTTTTATATGGGAATTTATACAATTTTGTAGAATAGTACGCTTGTAAAGTTTTGTGGTATAGGCCACTGGTATAATACATATTAATTTCTCGAAAGGACCGCTTATTTGGTTGAGTCCTTTGAGGATTTAGTAATGGAGTCGGCTTCATATCGTTTCCCCTCTGCCAAAGACTTTGGCCAAGAATTTGTACATTGACCAAACCTGTTTATAAAAACTATTTCATTAATCGATTCTTCGCAGTCTTGTAATCGTTATGTACCCGTAACAAGCTCCGTCAAAATGCCTGTATGTGCTATGTATGGATTCAAAACTCGTTCAAATACATCATGTATACAAAATATGCGATACCATTTCATATCTTGCCTTTATTTGTTTATATTACAACAATTTATTACATAAAATTGTTCAAGAAAATCAAGTACCAGGGAATCGATAGCAAAATCGGTTTCAAAAATATCGCACACAATTCGTATTTTCATTTTTGACTGATGGAGAAAGTTTGACATTTATTGTATTCTCGTATTTAAGGTTAATAAGGTCTACCCATCTTTAAATTTTGTAGGAAATATCAGACTTAGTGAATCAAGTAAGACAGAAGACTCTGCCTTGGTCTAATGTTAAGCTTATATGTAAGCCAATAAGGTTGAATATTTATTGCGCTTATTTGGAATACGTATTACGCGCGAAAATACATAGTGATGTGAACTCTACACTTTATGACACAATGTCGAGAGTAGGTATAAAATGTCGAGATACGGACACTTGTGTTTACGTATATTAGTGTTCTAACAGTAAGTAAATAAAAACACAGTCTTATCGAATTCAATAACTTCATTTTTACAAGTGCTACTACACCTATATTATAAATTGTATTTAGGTACTTACTAAAATATCACTAAGGAATATCAATATCACCGGCCTTATTGCAAAAACTTGTATGTATGTATACGCATCTACGCACCTTGTACCTACGCACTTGTATTCAAATTGTTACCTTACGAGTATTCACAATTAAGCCTCAGTGAGTTTTACCCCAGCTAACTAAAACTTTCTTGCTACAACAAAATAAAAAATAATACTCGTATGTACACTCGTATGGACATACATTGTTTTCTTTCACAACCGCTAATTAATATTATTTATTAAATATTATAATTGATTTACGGATTTCGAAATGCACGTGATTGACCGAGACTTTCCTTACAGTTACAGCCTTCGTAGTCAAAGATCGCGATAAACGAAAACATAATCAATTGAAGTAGGTTAATGGCGGTTTTGTATTAAAATTGGTTGATTAATTAATAACTGTTACTAATTGTCTATTTACTTTTATTTAAATACTCAAAACAACAATATATAGTACCAAGGTGCACGTCAATCTATGACGTTTAGAAAAATATATCGATACGATAATCTTCAGACACTTGAAAGCCATATTAATCGGTTCGATTACACCTACGTCGATAGTTTGAAATTGTGTCAGCATAGAAATTTTACTGTATTAGTGTGATAATTTAACTTAGTGTTGTGGTATTGATTAAGTGTGCGTGAGTAGTAACGAGAAGAAGAAATGCATTTGTAGTTAGATCGTTTACATGTGTGCTACCTCGTCCCCCTCGGAAATTGGCAGAATGTTTTGTTAGGAAAGTTATAGCAATACCGTCTCCCCATACTAAATCCTCAAAGGTTGAGTCTTTTGACTATTTTAGCTGAGTTTAAGTTATGATTTGGTTTAGACATAATAATAGATCCTCCTCCTGCGCGTGTCGTAAGAGTCGATTAAGGGATTGAAGTATCACTGACCATACTTGATTAAAGATTGATGATGGGCAGCAGCGTCATCATAGTGGACACATTACTGCGATCGCCAATCCGCTTGCCCAGCGTGGCGATTATGGGCATTTACCTCCTAATGCGTTTATACGCATAGTTAATAGGAGAGGCCTACGTCCAGCAGTGGACTATCAGGCTGATGATAATAGATTTATTGAATGTTTACAGATCTGCCACAACAAGACTGGCGAGATAAACCCCGCGAAGATCCAAGCGCTGGTCGAAGCGTACGTGAAGAAAGCTCGCAAGAAGCACAAGCTCGGGCTCGCGTAGCTGCCCCCTAGTTAAGCTATTTATACTTAATGCAGTATCAATATACCTACAACATTTCCTAGCATAATCGAGGGATTGGCAAAATCAATCATCGACACGTTATGGTTATCGATCGACACTTTTAAACATTCAAACACTGTTTAAAGCACTTTTGATCTATTCCCGAATTTATTCCCGTCGCCTGAATGATACGTACGTGTACTGGCTCGCGTGATAGAACCGAACTGGGGGTACCCGCAGATATTCATATCTACCCACACATGTCAATATATAACAAGTACACTATTCTCATAAAAATTCTGTCTTTGTCAAGATTACAAGACATGCCTCGGCATTTTTTTTTCCATGTTCATTATTTCTTATGCCGTTGGAATATTTTTTATTATTCGGTTTTATTTAGATTGGTATTACGTGTACTGGTGCACGATATAAGATAATGTGACGTTTTCAATGTGATTTGCATTAACGTAACGTTTTTTTACACATACGGCACATTTTTTAAATTGTATTTATCTGTTACTTGTCGATAACAGTTATGTCGATGTTTAATTTTGTCGATCTTTCGTTCGTGCTAGAAAAGTAGGTATAAGTATGAGTGACGTGATCATGTACTAGATGAATTCCTTATTTAACATAGTTTGCGATAGATATATTTCTTCACCTGTCGGATAATATTAATTGATCGTTAATTTAATAATAAAATATATTTTAGTTGGATGGAGTATTACTATTTGATAGTGCGTCCGTCGGCAGCGAGCCATATACATAATGTAAATAATATGTACATATTTAATTCGAGTGAAATGACTATTTTATTTACCGACTCGCAAATATCGCACGCTGTAGATACCTCGTAGACATTACTAGTGTAAGCTTAGCTGTCAATGCGATGTGGGCGGGGGCCTGGCTCGAGTGTGCCTGTGTTGGCTCCACTTAGCCTGTCTTGGCTCGACTTGGCCTGACAAGGGCTCGAGTTGGCTTGTGTTGGCTCGACTTGGCCTGTCATGGCTCTACTTTGCCTGACCCAGGCTCGAATTTGCCTGCACTGGCCCGAGCCAGACCCTGCGACTCAGCGTAGCTAAATTCATGATCATGGTTTTGTGGTGTAGTTTATAATGATTTGAATAAATAAAAGATCGATTTAAAATAACCAAAAACATTTATTTCGTAAAGTAAAAACACGAAACTGACCTAATGTATTGTCATGGTTCGTTCATATTTAGGTGGAGCTAGTCAGTCCATAATACATAATAAATATATATTAAATTAGGATACATAACATAATAAGGAAACAAAAAAATCTTAAGAACTATCTTGTAACCAGAAATCACTCGAAAACATTACTCTAAAGACTACTTGAAACCAGCTAAGCATATAAATTGTATCAGCATACCTACCCTACCTACTCCGTCTTAACTATGATATTTATTGCAGTTTCACGTAAAAATCTTTATTTCTATTTACTGGTAGATTTCCTGATAAGTATCAGAACAGATCAAAATCTTTCAAAGTTTCTCTAAATTGACAATATTATGTATACCACAATCATAAGTCGGAACTAATTTCCTGTTTAATTACAAATAAACGGGTTACATATTCAACTTGAACTTAAACATCAATATGGTATCGTTTCCAAATACTCTCATACTTATAAATGTGGTACACTATACTAAACACCCAAAATTAGACGAACTAACTTGAGATTTCATTGGACATGAATGTTGCCAGAGTATCGTCTCTATTTAATACCGATATCGAATTGTAGTTACAGCACTGATCGTAGTGTTTATAATCAACTAATCATTTTAATAAGAAAAATAGTAAATAAAATTTAAAAAATACACAAGGAGAGAGATATATAGTAAGTAAATAGTACGAATATAGACATTTTTATCGACATAAACCTACGACTACTTTTCGTCGGCTGACAACCAAAACTCACTATAAAAACTCACCATTCTTCGCAACCTCATCTCAGTATTGAATCAGAACTTAGATATGATCTCTGTTTCAAGTAGGTATTTGTTACTTAGTGAGTTTTGGTTGTCAACCGACGTTTTATTTCCGGCAACATTTTCATCAGTCAAATTAGTTCGCCTAATTATCAAGTTGAGCATGCTCAACCTTAAACAGCCGGTGCAAACCCAATACGCCTATTAGCGACATCGAACTCCGTGTAATAGCGACCGATAAACACGTCACCGAGGATCCAGATGGGGCCGGCTGGCGGAGGCACGTCGAGACCCATGAAACCGGACAGACAGACCGTCTTGCCGAATTGAGATACCTGGAACAAGTAATATACAATAAGGGAATGTTTCACCATCTCTGAATAAAATATTTGGATCTATTGCAAAAAAATCGTACATTGTGCATCAAGGGAGGTACTAATACTAACGAGAGTGTTAGAAGCCCGACGCGGTTAGGCGGAGGGCTTTTATGACTCGAGTTAGTATTCCGCTTACCGACCGTGATGCATACAATGTTTTTCATCACACTTGCCAACCAAAAAATAAGTTTTGACAATATTATTAAATGACGTACTGACATTTCTATTACTCCCTAGGGAATTTCACTTTTCTATTATTCCCGCTGCGCGCCCAAGCAATGGCGCGCTTAGACAGCAAGTGTGATGAAAAAAATAGATGAACAATTCTCTAAAAGTTTGTACAGTCGAAGAAAAAAGGTGTATACAGAAATGTTCAAAAATATGTCCCAGTGCACTCTAATTCTGTGTAATAAGAACGTCGTAACATATTTATGAGCGGATTCTTTCGATACTTATTTTTGCATTTGACTGTATATTTGGATCACGTTTTCGATATTGATAAAAGGGCCAATTCAATTTTCGATTGACACTATTTTGTCCGGTAACGCAGGTAATAATTTCATTAAATTTTACTAGAATTTAGGCCTCACACAAGTTCACATCGATACAATTCGGTTCCGATGAAAAACTTCATTGTAAATATGTCATCATCATCATCAGCCAATTGACGTACACTGCTGGACATAGGCCTCCCCCAGAGAGTTCCACAAAGATCGGTCGTGAGCTTTCCGCATCCATTGGACACCCGCAACCTTTACCAGGTCGTCAAATAGGTATCAGAAGGTGTCTGTAAATATGTGTAAAGTATTAATTGATGTACCGATCCGATACCGTGCTGACTGTACCGATGTACATTTGTAAGTTCATGAAAAGTAACGCAGGAGACAGAAAATAATTATGCGGATGTAAAAGTTGATTGGCCCAAAAATTGGTAGCCTGGTAGTCAATGATGTTGAGCAAGATCCACCACGTTTCCCAAAAGTCCCAGAATGTGTGTATGGATTTTTTCTTTTTTGTTACCAGATTCCTATACATTTTTAGTAAGAAAAAAGGAATGTTTCATACAATCATTACTCGGAATCGTGAGTTCTTTCAATCGTAATAGGAGAAAAATATTGAAAAAAAAATAGCCCAGGTGCCCGTGTCGGCAATCGCTTCATTACGATACGAGTGCGAAAAAAATAAAGTTTGAAACGAGTGGAGATAAAGTACGACCAAAGGGAGTGCTTTATAACGACACGAGTTACGAATTTCGTTGTCGCACGTGGATCGTACGACGTTTTTCAGACGTTTTCAGTCTGTTTTGACCTGACGTAAAATGAACCACTTTTTGCACTACCGCGTAAAAAAGCGCCATCTGTACTGAAATAGTACAGTGTATTAAGGGCGGTAAATAAGAATTTGTGAACGAGTGTGAAAGTAAAGCCCAAGCCGAAGGCGCAGGCTTTACTTCACACGAGTTCATAATTCTCGTACCGCCCGTGGCACACACAATGTTTTTCATCACACCTGTGAGGCAAAAAAAGTAAATAAAACAATATATTTTCATAAAACTACACAAATAAGGTCTAAATCAGAGATGACTCAAATTTATCATCTTTATAAAAGAAATCTCGGCGCGGCGCCGCGCAAGTGCGACGTAATGTTGTATGAAAATCCTTGACAGCCCTAGGGTGTACACACGTTACTCACTCTCCATCCTGTGCAGGATGTGCACAGGATGGAACCCTCTCGACTTCCACGACGTGTCCTACTAGGTGCAGTAGCGAATGCGAGAAGGGATGTTGGGAGGCCATTGCTTCGCTTTAAAGATTGTGCCAAGAGGGACATGACGGCCTTTAACACTTTGACTGTCCGTGCATTACATATAATGCACAATAAAACTGCCTCAATAAGTTCATGTGACGTCAGAAATTATCAGCTCGGAACATGCGTGCATTATATGTAATGCACGGACGCTACAATGGACTTGTCAGAGAAAGCGAGGGACATGACGGCCTTTAAAATTGACCATCGTAATTGGGAGACGCTTGCGGGGAATCGATTGGAGTGGCGAAAAAGCATTGAGGACGGTCGGAAGTATTGCGATGGGTCCTGGTTCGCAACCTTAGCTGAGAAGGGAAAAAAGGCACCTTGGGGGCACATCAGACACGAACTTCCCCTGTCAGTCTTGTGGCAAAGTTTGCCGCTCTCGCATAGGTCTATTTAGCCACCAAAAGCGATGTCTTCAGGGCATTTACACCTGAAATCTTCTGAAATAGACGCAAAGGCCAGTAGTACTTACTCTTAACACATAATCCTGTCCGTCCAGCGGGAACTGAACCCCGTTGATGGTGAACACAACTCGCGGCAGCTTGGGTATGAGCGAGCAGTCGAACACGTACTGGCCGGAGATGAGCGGCGTGGCTCCGAGGGCCTTGTTCAGTGTGTCGATCTCTGCTGTGGGGCCGCCGATCAGGGAGGTGCCTGTGTCGGCGATCGCTTCATTACGATACAAGTGCGAAAAAAATGAAGTATGACCGAAGGGAGTGCTTTAAATCAACACGAGTTACGGATTTCATTGTCGCACGTGTATCGTACGACGTTTTCAGTCTATTTCAACCTGACGTAAAATGAACCACTAGCGCGTAAAAAAAGCGCCATCTGTACTGAAATAGTACATTACGACACAAGTGCGAAAAACATGAAATTCGAACCGAGTAGCGACGTTTTAAAACACGACCAATAGAGAGTGTTTTAAATCGACACGAGTTACGAATTTCGTTTTTGCACGTGTCTCGTACGACGTTTTTTAATACAGATGGCCCTCCGAAGTTTCAAACCTGACGTACAATGATACACTACTCGCACTAGAGCCTAAAAAAGTCACCATCTTTACTAAAAAATAGATTGTTTAGTAGGCACAGACACGAACTTCCCCTGTCAGTCTTGTGGCAAAGTTTGCCGCTCTCGCATAGGTCTATTTAGCCACCAAAAGCGATGTCTTCAGGGCATTTACACCTGAAATCGTCTGAAATAGACGCAAAGGCCAGTAGTACTCACTCTCAACACATAATCCTGTCCGTCCAGCGGGAACTGAACCCCGTTGATGGTGAACACAACTCGCGGCAGCTTGGGTATGAGCGAGCAGTCGAACACGTACTGGCCGGAGATGAGCGGCGTGGCTCCGAGGGCCTTGTTCAGGGTGGCGATCTCTGCCGTGGGGCCGCCGATCAGGGAGGTGCCTGTGTCGGCGATCGCTTCATTACGATACAAGTGCGAAAAAAATGAAGTATGACCGAAGGGAGTGCTTTAAATCAACACGAGTTACGGATTTCGTTGTCGCACGTGTATCGTACGACGTTTTCAGTCTGTTTCAACCTGACGTAAAAGGAACCACTACCGCACTAGCGCGTAAAAAAGCGCCATCTGTACTTAAATAGTACATTACGACACAAGTGCGAAAAACGTGAAATTCGAAATGAGTGGCGATGTTTTAAAACACGACCGATAGGGAGTGTTTTAAATCGACACGAGTTACGAATTTCGTTTTTGCAAGTGTCTCGTACGACGTTTTTAGTATAGATGGCCCTCCGAAGTTTCAAACCTGACGTACAATGACACACTTCTCGCACTAGAGCCTAAAAAAGTCACCATCTGCACTAAAAAATAGATTGTTTAGTAGGCACAGACACGAACTTCCCCTGTCAGTCTTGTGGCAAAGTTTGCCGCTCTCGCATAGGTCTATTTAGCCACCAAAAGCGATGTCTTCAGGGCATTTACACCTGAAATAGTCTGAAATAGACGCAAAGGCCAGTAGTACTCACTCTCAACACATAATCCTGTCCGTCCAGCGGGAACTGAACCCCGTTGATGGTGAACACAACTCGCGGCAGCTTGGGTATGAGCGAGCAGTCGAACACGTACTGGCCGGAGATGAGCGGCGTGGCTCCGAGGGCCTTGTTCAGTGTGTCGATCTCTGCTGTGGGGCCGCCGATCAGGGAGGTGCCTG
>JALPQI010002206.1:0-108276 GCA_025490895.1 Thaumatotibia leucotreta
GAATGTAATGGTTTCGTAGGTTTCGTAGACATAAAATCAGGTTTAAAGAACGAGCCAATTTACTTAAAAGAACAAAAATGCACTCCCAAATTGTTATTCCAAGTTTAAGCCCTAATTTGACAACGTTCTAAATGGGCGGATTTTTATTTTGTTGTAGTTTAAAAAAAAACAAATTAGGATTTTTTAATATTTTTTCTACTCAGAATTGGGAGCTCTTTCGACCCTCATTAGCAGAAAAATGTGTCCCGAAAATTCCATACATTTTTTGTCTTCCACTGAGTTACGGTCGAAGAAAGTGTATGAAAAATAGTAACTCAATGGATTTTTTTTTAGACACTTTTTTATTTCTATCAGGATCGATAGAGCTCGTGATTCTGAGTAGCAAAAATGTAAAAAATCTCAAAATTTCCAAAAATTAAAAAAAGGACAACAAAATAAAAATCCGCCCAAATACTAGACGTGGTCTTTGGCCCAATTTTTGTATTTTTTTAGAAAGAGAATACTTAAGACTATTGATTGATTGCCAAGGAGGCTTGAACACACGACCATACACTATTTCTGTCGAATTAACAGTTAAGCACAAACTCTCGGAACGAGTGTTCGTGCTTAACCGTTCTTCGTACTTAATCAATTTCACGCATCCGCCAAGACAAGTAGAAAATGAAGACAGATACAGGATTTGTCTCTGTAACTCCTCAATTACCATGGAATACATACGGAATAAGACCCACACGAGCGTCATCTAGGCCGTGTGGTGACGGCAGTAAGAATACATTTGTCACCACCCCAACTCTTCCTGTGGGTATTGTAAGAGTCGACTAAGGAATTTATATTTATATTTATTAGTAATAATGAATATGGCAGTAGAGAGTGGACACGCGCACTGCCTAACATCTTGAATAGACTTCCACAGATTATCAAGGGCAATAGAACTAATAAGCAAGTAATAAAATTGTATAAGAAGATGTTATTAGATAAGTTACCAACTCACCTCAAACAAGCGGCAGCTGAAATAAATTAACTAACCACTAACATAATATAAGGCATGTTCCTAAAACTAACTCATTAAAATCTAATACATAATAGATTAAGAGCTAAGTTATGTAATATTTTGTACTTCAGAAATAAACAGTTTAATTTTTTTTTTTTTTTAATTGAGGTGTCGCTAAATATGCGTTGGCACAATATTGATGATGGGCAGCAGCGACATCATGGTGGACACGCTACTCCGATCGCCAATCCGCTTGCCCAGCGTGGTGATTCATCATCATCATCATCATCAGCCTATGATAGTCCACTGCTGGTCATAGGCCTCTCCTATTAACTATGCGTACAAACGCATTAGGAGGTAAATGCCCATAATCGCCACGCCGGGCAAGCGGATTGGCGATCGCAGGAATGTGTCCACTATGATGACGCTGCTGCCCATCATCAATCTTTTATAAAATAATGGTCAGTGACACTTCAATCCCTTTGTCGACTCTTACGACACCCGCAGGAGGAGTTGGGGTGGTGACAAATGTATTCTTACTGCCGCCACCACACGGCTGACGGCGTGGTGATTATGGACATTTATCCCCTAATGCGTCCATACGCATGGTTAAAGGAGACCTACGTCTAGCAGTGAACTGAGATAGGCTGATGATGTGAGCTCTGTAATAGCTTTCACTGGCCTCCTCCATTGTTTAATCGTTATCTCATTAATACCGGGAAATTGTAATCCCTGCTTAAATACCGATTACGGCCTCGCCATGGTCGCCGCAATGCAATCGAATGCCGAGGTGAGTAGAATGCACCTTGACGGGACATTGTCATTTTATTGCACTACAATTAAGTTTAGCTTTAATTAACAAGTTTATTTTTGACATTTGTATCCTTACCATGAGTCCGCTTTAGGAAGCGTTAACGTTTGCGTATTTTAATTTCTATCTATCTCGCTTTGACTAATAGGTACCTACCATAGTAAGAGCAAGATGAAGAGAAAGTAAATTACGCGCTCAATACAGTAGCCGTACCATGAGTTGGAAAGTCAAGGATACGTTACGTTTTACTCGATACATAAAGCAGGCCATCGCGCTCGCACCAATAAATAAGTGCGAGCGCGATAGAAGACCCACGTCACGACCATGTTCAAAAGTTAAGGATCTCCAGGAACTCCAATATTTTGATAATTTGTGTAGTAGACCCTGCGTCGAGATTTCATATATAAAAAAAAAATAAAGAAAATTAAGTATAGGTAACGAGCCCTGCGACGACGAAGCCGGTGAAGTGAATTTAAAAGGATTCATCATCATCATCATCATATCAGCCGAAAGACGTCCACTGCTGAACATAGGCCTCCCCCAAAGATTGCCACAATGACCGGTCCTGCGCCACCCGCATCCAGCGGACTCCTGCGACCTTCATCAGGTCATCGGTCCACCTTGTGGGGGGCCTACCCACGCTACGCCTAAAAGGATTAATATAATTTATTTTGTAATTTAATTAACAATAGTTCGTTAAAAAACGCTTTCTGTAAATGACAAGACAACTCACAAAACTATATGAGAAGTACCCTTTTCTCCTGAATTTCTGGATGCTTGGTAAAGCAAACACATTCGAAGTAGCAATCTCCAACTGCGTAGTAGACAATTATTTTGAATTACATTCATGCATTATGCATTATTCCTATCATCCTGTCTTGTATAATAACGGCCTATGTCATCATAATTTACCTACAATATTTAATTGCATTTAACAAGGCATCTCATAAAATATAGCAATGGCAATAGGTATCTTAATTATATCAATTTTAGTATCTACCAGTTATTTATCTACTATCAATATCTATTTATAACTTTTATGTATATAGATGCATACCTACAAATGAAGATCGGCCGAAGATGCTGGATGCAGGTCGCATCCAACCTGGGTATGTGGATTATGGAGGTCCAAAAGGGAGGCATATGTTCAACAGTAGATAGAGTCTTATGGCTGAAATGATGGTGACGATAGATGCATACGTTATATGTATGTGCTACTTAAATAAATCATCAAAATTGTACCGGTCATGTCATGTGCCGAAAATAATATTGATACTTTTTATTTTTATTGTCAAATCATGTCCATGATATCCAAATTAATATACCACGTAACTCGAAATCTTGCGTCTTGTACACGATACTTTTCAGATACATATCAACATAAACAATCGACGGGGTCGAATAGAGCTCGAGTGGAAAGCACGGTCCAGCGCATACGCAGCGTAGGACATCCACCCAACGACCCAATGATGATTGCCAGGAGACGCATGATGCAGGTCCCTTCTAACCGGTATACAGGGTGTAATCGTTAAGTGTGGCCATGCCATAATTCTGTAAATATAACAGATATCAGAAAACTTCCAACTGATATCGAAAGTGCGTTACCCAACGAGTAAAATTGCAATAATAACTTTTTCTAAATAGATGGAGTAATATTAAAAATACTAAGTTAAAACGCTCCCATAGATACATTAAGTATGAAGACTAGCCTTAAAAGATGTCGGGTGTTAAGATAAAACTGTTAGAGATTCGTTATTTGTACGAATACATTGTAATAAAATAATAATACTACCGTTTATGAAATAATGAATCTAACATTTATTCTTAAATAAAAAAATATTCGTATTAAAGTACTCTTCGAATGAACGGTTAGACGGTTACGCACTAAATGTATGGAAGGGTTTAAAGTTAATATTTGAGATTTTTCTGATTTTATTAAAAAAAAAGTTATTAGTGTAATTTTACTCGTTGGGTAACGTACTTTCGATATCAGTTAGAAGTTTTCTGGTGTCTGCTATATTTACGGAATTATGGCCTGGCAACACTTAACGATTACACCCTGTATACAGGCTGATATATTTTTTATCAGTTTCGTTAAAATTTTAAGAAAGTCATTTTATAGGAGTAATTTTCTTTAATGTCCATTTTCTACAAGTAATTTTATGTATAAACAATTGTAAGAAAACTGAAAACTACATCCAAGTATGAACATGCCTTATACATATATCGTCGCTTAGTTATAGGTGGTTACAGCTACTTACGCTTAGTAAGATACTCCCTTGGGAATTAATAAGTACATATTAGGATTTTTATTACGTAATAAATTTTATTTGAAACGCATTTCTATAAATAATGAAGAAAACACTATTGACATTGAGAATATTCGCAAGGCGAGTTACTTTATCTCCGTTAATAACCCGAGTTGCGATCGGACGACGAATACACGTGCGTTTTGCTGCTGTGATACCCACTGAGGTTATAAATATTCTACCTACTATCCACTCACTTGCTTCATGTAGCTTTTGTTACATGCCATCACTCTTATTTTACATAGACATAGAGTCTATCGCAAAAATCAAAGCAAGTGAGTGGTTGCAAACACCAGGGTCGGGTTTTATAAAGTTACAATTTACAATTTCGCTGTTTGCCTCTCTAACGCACGCACATATTGGCTAGAAAGAGAGGCAAACAGCGAAATTGTAAATTGTAACTTTATAAAACGCGACCCAGTATTGTCCTTTTAGGTATTTCTGGGTCTTAATTAAATAAAAATATAGGTACTGCTTGTTTTAATTAGGTACGCTATAATTAGGTACTTCAGTGAAATTTCGACGTTTGGTAAGTATAAAATGACAACTTTACCAAACCAAATAAACAAAACATAATGAAAATGTAAAAAAATGTCATGTCCATTTAACAATATTAGGCAATAATTAGTCACAATACTAATACGTAGCACAGTGTCCTTAAAATTTGTAAAGTTACATTATTTTAATTTTAGGAATCCATCTATATATTCTGGTAAAATAAGAATTGTTATCGACATTTAAGACTTTCGAGAAATGTAAATAAAAACCACACGTTAAACAAAATACAAATTTACAGGACATTATTTAACCCCCAATAAATTTTGAAGTTTTAACGCATTGCAAATGCCTGTAAGTACTTAGGCTTTTAATAACCAAAGACACAACCAGGTTTTTTCTGTTAAATTCCTGTCGTATTATTTATTTCATATACAACGTCAGTAGCTACAAAATATGCAAAATTGTGTCCTTTCTGACTGGCATTCGGACTCGAAGTATTGTTTTAATAATAAAACCTACAGGCTCGATCGTCGCAGTTCCGACAATGTCCCCGTTAAGGCCCCACGGCTTATTGCTGCTCTCATTGATATTATCGTTCAACTCCGGACTTGAACTCAGCAGCAAACTCGATCGAACTTTAAATTTCACGGAAACGGCAACGAGATACGGATATGAGTCCGAGGAGCGTACAGTTGTCACAGAAGATGGTTATTTGCTGAAAGTGTTCCGGATAAGGAAGGGTGGGGGATGTGCGGAGCGGAAGCGCACGCCGGTGCTGCTGATGCACGGGCTACTGCTGAGCGCCGACTGCTGGCTGGACGCCGGGCCTGGAGCCGCCCTCGCCTTCCTTCTCGCCGACGCCTGCTTCGACACCTGGGTCGGCAACGTCCGTGGCACCCACTACTCCCGCTCGCACCGGCGACTCGACCCCGACAAGGATCCGTGATTCTGGAAGTTCTCCGTTGACGAAATTGGCCTGTACGACGTCCCCGGATTTATCGACTACGTTTTGAAGGAAACCGGCGTGAAGCAGCTCAACTACATCGGCTATTCTCAGGGAGCCGGCACTTTCTTCATCATGTGCTCAGAAAAGCCAGGGTATTGCGATAAAGCGAAACTAATGATCGGCCTAGCGCCGGCCACCAGACATTTTAACACGAAATCGGTATTGTTTAGAGCGGTACCTCTAATTATACAGGAGCAAAAACAATTTCTGCAGTCTCTCGGGATTTGGGAATTGTTTGCGAGAAGATTGCCTACTTATGAAATTTTTAGTAATTTATGTCAAAACGATCAAGTTTCCAGCTTCTGTGAATGGATTTTAAGCTTAATAGACGCTCCTCATCCGCGGTCTATCTCAAATGATACTTTGAAAACCTTATACAAGCATGTTTTAGCGGGTACTTCTACACAAAACATGGCTCGGTACGGCCAGAGTGTGTTGGATCCAACATTCGCTAAATACGATTATGGTAGAGACAAGAACCGAAAGCTATACGGAAGTGACCGCCCTCCGGAGTACAACTTGTCAGCTGTGAGTGTCCCCGTGGTGATATTGTTCGGCAAGAACGACGGGATCGTGGACGTGAAGGACGTGCAGTGGCTGAAGAGTAAACTACCAAACGTTATAGAGTCGGTGGCCGTCAGAGATAGGTCATGGACTCACTTTGACATGGCGTTTAGTCAAAATACGAAGGATGTGATATTTCCAATCATTAGTAAATATTTATTGCAATACGATTAAAGAAGATGTTTATTTATTGTCACTACTTGCTCGTTATGTTTATTCTTTTGGCCTGGCCAAAACTGTGTTATAAACGCTAATTATTTATATGTGAATAATAATAATAATACTAAGCCAAAACGTAGACTCTAGAACTGTTACATTAAAAACAGTAGAGTGGATGCCATCAATTAAATAAATATTGAATACCATTCTATAATTAAACCAAACTATTTTAGGTACCAAATTATAGCGTCTTACTTCTCTTAATAAGTTTTAATTTACAGCACTTGTCCAGCAATATGAATTAGTGCCAATAAAGTATTCAAACAAATAAAGTACAAATGTACCGACCTAATATAAAAATGTATACCTACTCTACAAATACATTTACTTAACATCTAAAAATATGTAGGTATGTCTTGCAAATCATGCGATGCCCAAAAACTAGTTTTGTTTGTCAGCTGCAGTTCACTGTATCGTGTAGGTTAAGAGCATTTCACACAGCTTCCCATATGTATCCATCAGGTCAGACACCTTTTGAAATAGCAACTCGAGCACACATAAAACAAAATCACAATCCAGGGACCGGAACCGGTATTTTACAAACCCTCGAAATAGCCCGATATTTTAAAATATTCAAATATACTCTTTACGTACTACTCCCTATTTTATATAATTTACAATATCATATTTTTAAATTACTCTATCAATTTAGAATTATTTATATGCCGAAGAACGAAAAAGAAGGCTTATGATGGTCCCTTGGTCCCGTGTCCCGTGGTTATTATCATTTGTCGTCAAGTATGCAAGCGTGGAACTGGCGCGTAAAGGTGGATTTAGACCAAACGAGCGAATGCCCATTCTATCCCCCACTCTACTACGAAATCAACGAATTTCGACGAATTACGTTTTGTGTAGCGAACGAATTTTGTAGAGTGGGGATAGAATGAGCAATATGAGTATTCGCTCGTTTGGTGTAAATGCACCTTAATACGATAAACGGTAAAAACGGTACCATCATCTTCCACTAGACAGACACACACAAACAAAAAACATGATACGATTATATCGCCCTATGTCCGTTTTAACAACCGACTTCAAAAAATCTCATTTCGACAATTTTGTTTTTGTATGTAGGTATACAGGGTGGTCCAAACCTTGACGTTAAATTTTTTTTTTTGATTCCTCACGTCATGAGCTATCAGAATATACCCCATGTATGTTAGCCGATTTTTTGTAGTTTTCGAGTTAAATGAATTCTTGAATTTTTTTTCTTGAGAAATTCTGGAATGAAGAAATTTATTAATAAAAAAAACTGTTAGGTTTTTTAACTAGTTTCTTTTTGTAAAAGTATTACTACAAATAAAGCATTTACTGACAAAAAAATTAGCGTCCTCACTTTGATACAAGTCGGATAAAAAATACCAAATTCAAAATTTTACGCTAAAAACGCATCAAAATACCATTAATGTACGTAAATAAAAAAAATAAAACATATCCCAAGGATTTTTGGTAATGTAAAGACTGCCCTAGACCTTAAACCTTCGTAAAAGCAAAAAAAAAGTGATACTTAATAATGAGGATTTTTCGGAGTAGTCGGTCAAATAAACTTAAAAAAAAACTTCTACATTTTTAATTTAAAAATAAAGTGAAATTTCGTCTGTTTTGTTGTTCTTATCAATAAACAAAGACAGAAAATACCACGAAAACTCAATTTGTGTAGTTATTCAAATCATTTTTTACTACTTTAAAATTTTAAGCTTTTTTAAGTTTATTTGACCGACTACTCTGAAAAATCCTCATTATTAAGTATCACTTTTTTTTTGCTTTTACGAAGGTTTAAGGTCTATGACAGTCTTTACATTACCAAAAATCCTTGGGATATGTTTTATTTTTTTTATTTACGTACATTAATGCTATTTTGATACATTTTTAACGTAAAATTTTGAATTTGGTATTTTTTATCCTACATGTATCAAAGTGAGGACGCTAATTTTTTTGTCAGTAAATGCTTTATTTGTAGTAATACTTTTACAAAAAGAAAATATTAAAAAAACCCAATAGTTTTTTTTAACAATAAATTTCTTCATTCCAGAATTTCTCAAAAAAAAATTTTTCAATAATTCATAACTCGAAAACTACAAAAAATCGGCTAACATACATGGGGTATATTCTGATAGCCCATGACGTAGGGAACCTAAAAAAAAATTTTTGACGTCAAGGTTTGGACCACCCTGTATAATATTTTTTTTAGTACAGATGGTGTGTTTTTAGGCTCTAGTGCGAGAAGTGTGTCATTTTACGTTAGGTTCAAAACTTCGGAGGTCCATCTGTACTAAAAAACGTCGTAGGTACTAGACACGTGCAAAAACGAAATTCGTAACTCGCGTCGATTTAAAACATCGCCACTCGTTTCGACTTTCATGTTTTTCGCACTTGTGTCGTAATGTACTAATTTATTTTACTCGAGATCTTCAAGAATCGTGAACCGATTCTCAAAAATGTTTTTTAATGAAACGTGTAATACCCCGAGGTGTTCCCGTTAGCACCAAGTCGGGGTCTGTGATGGGATCTTGGATAAATAGGCTCAAGACAAGACGGTTTTAAAAATATATATTTGGTGGTACGATTTTGTATCGTTTGGCGTAGAAACTTTAGGTTCTTGGGGCCCCAGCGCACGCAAATTGTTTGCTGAGATCGCGAAACGTCTGGTTGATGTTACTAAAGACCGAAGAGCTGGCGACTTCCTCGCACAACGCATCAGTATTGCGATACAACGAGGAAATGCCGCCAGCATCCTCGGTACAATGCCACAAGGGCCAATCTTAGATATAGGTTAGGTTAAGTAGATTAGTTGGATTTAATCTATATGTACATAAATTGTAGTTTTGAAAATAAATATATTTCAAATATTTGGTGGTTATTTTGTAAATTCGTACAAGCTTTATTTTGAGTAATAAATAATTTCAAATTACTGGAAAAAAGTTCATTTTTTTATTTAAACGTTTTATTCATATTTATTAACGTTTTACGCCAAATCCGGGTCGAACCATGCATACTACGACGTACAACGACTAGAAACTACTACGATTCGACCCCGGTCTGGCACGCGGCGCGGACTCGGTACGGTCTAACGTGAACAATTCTTCACATGGCCTTCTAGGCTGTCAAATGTGATTTAACTCGGTATATGATGATAGCTGTGATAATGGCTAGCGTATCTAAGATTTTTTATAAAATATATATATATCTCAACCTTGGGCGTATCACTGTATTTACTGCCCACTTAGCGGACAGACAGCTCATTCCTTGTCCAAAACCCTAGTTATTTATTTTTGGCCTCCACCTACATACAGCCTACAGTTCGGGCTATTCTTAAGGTACCCATTCAAATATCTCAAACAAAAAAACGAATAGGTTTTTGAATACCTGGGTCCCGTTTTATAAAGTTACAAGATACAGGTTACAAGTGTACAGGTTACAGGAACCTGTAATGCACTATGAACTGTTACAGGTGTTTTATAAATACACGCAAAAATTTACAATTGTAATGAACCATGGTAAATCTCGATTACAAGTAACATCTACAGGCGTGACGGACATCACTAATTAAAAATAAAAACTGACATAAATAATCGTATCCACAGATTATATATGTTTATTTTGATGGAAAATCAGCCCTTCTACCGCGAAATTCAAAATTTGTAAATTTCGAAGATTTTTCGCCGTAACTCCAACGAAGGCTTCATTAAAGTGACAGAGACAAATCCTCGAAATTAGCGAAAATAAAACGATGAGAGAGATGTTCTAAATTTGTGTGGAGTTCATTTGCTCTTTGAAGTCGTACGGTGTCCGACTCCGAAAGTCCAAATTTATTAGGAGCTGAAACAGTCTCGGTCAACGCTTGGTCAACGCTATCGGGGTACAGTCAAGGGAATAAATATAATAATGTATACAACTTTAGACCTTATGCTCCAGACATAAGTAAAAAAGTGTAGTCATAGTCAGCGGCCCTACCGCAAACTCGGAAATCCGCAAATTTCGATTATTTTTCTCTTTCACTCTAATATCACCTTGTTAGAAGTGACAAAGACAAATCGTCGTTTGCGGTTTTCGGAGTTCGTGGTAGTCGGCCAAAACTATGAAGAATCTCTCAGAAAGCGAATAATTTCAACAGTATTACGAGCAAACGTCTGTAGCACACGAAATAACTGGGAAAATTGCACTTGTAGTTGCGGTTACAGGACTCAAGACGTACGTCAGTTTTTGTTACAAGTCTACCACACCTACACTTGTTATTTACAATATTTTTATAAAACACTTGTTCGATTACGAGTTTAAAACTATTAAACTCCTGTATTTTTGTCTATGGCTGAGCTACAGGCACTTGTACCTGTAACTTGTAAAATTGTAACATAGTACTTTTATAAAACGCAAATTGTAAAAAACGGGGCAAGTGTTGCCAGTAAACGCCTGTAAAATTGTAACTTGTAACTTTATAAAACGGGACCCTGAATCTTTCGAATAAATATTTGCTTCGCAAACCCGTACTGTTTCAGATAATAGCTCTTTTATAATGTCTTATTAATTCATTAGGCACAGTTACACTTAGACACGCAATGAACGTACCTACTATCGTTTAAGTATCAGTACCTATAGGAAAGGAAGGATAACTGGCTTCTCAATAATTAAGATTTATTAAATTGTCAGCCATCATGGTATTTCTTGTATAAATATATAGTTTAGGTAATATCTGCTAATGCATCCATGCGCATAGTTAATAGGAGATTACGTCCAGCAGTGGGTTGCGAGAAGCTGATAATGTACGATGTGATCTAGAATTATATTTATATAGAAAATATAAATACCTACAATATACTCGTACCTATTCGTACATATGCAGCTAGGTTCGTTTCCCCCGTTCGGGTGTACTGCAATTTTCGAATGAAAATGATTATTGGTATGTAATGCATACCTACTCGTTTTTATAAAAGCTCGCATGCTGGTAAAAAAACAATAACGACTACCTAATTATGTTCGTGATATACGTAGTATTAGAAAGAGATGGAGAGAGGGATTGAACCATTAAATTATTGAGAATTTATAATGGGCAGCAGCGTCATCATAGTGGACACAATACTGCGATCGCCAACCAGCTAGGCTGATGATGTTGTTAGAAAGAGATACTCTCACCGATATTTGAACCCGGGACCTTCAGCTTCGCAGGCAGGGTCACTACCGCGACTGAGCTACGGACTATACGGAGGTCGGAGATACAGTTTAATATATGCCAAACTTGTAAGTAAAATATGATGCAAAATTCAAAGTGGCTATGGATCGCCAACCTTCTTAGGATCTGTGCGTAAATTGAAGACGTTTTGTAACAAGGCACGCCTATGTATCTCTCGTGCCTTCATTTTTCGAAGAGATTCTAATGCCAATATTTTCAAATACGCCCTTTTCTACTATCGGAACTTACTCGCGTAGGCTCTACATTAACGAAACCTTCGTGAATTCTCGAATTTGAGGAAAATATTCTAATTTATTCAGCGAATAGTATTTTTATCTACACTTTAATGGCACAATTGTCGTGGAGCTAATGTATCGTACGCCATTGTGCGTGAACTCGGGCGGCAGAAATGTCTTGACGTCCTACGGGAGCTTTATAAAGATGTTTCGTCGGGAATGAAGTCACATCGTTCTGAGCTGAGGAGCTGACAAGGTTTGGATTGTTTACATAGATACCTACTATAGTTTCGCTTAAAGGTAGGTGCGTCGCAGTATACGATATATACTGTGCACATCAGTTCCTGTGGATCCAATAAAGCTTGCTTGCAAAGGAAGCTTTCATTAGGTCTAGCCTTATTTGTGTGGGAACTGTGGGATCACTCACACAAGAATGTGGCAAATTGAGGAACGGAGTGTAGCACCATAAGAGCTCTTTTTGTACCTCTTTGGTATGAAACCCTACAAAAACCTTCAATAGAAGAATGTGCATTATTATTTTTTGGTATCAAAATAGAGGGAATCTGATGCCAATATATAGTGTCTTTTTGTGGACGCACAGTGTCTCTTGAGGTTGACGCACGCAAGAACGCTCTTGGCCCGATCTCTTACAAGTCATAGTTCTGATCTGTCGTGTCATACAAAAATAAGAATCAGGCGCATACGTTCCGGATCCGGTCCATTTTTTATCAAGAAATGTGTTAGACGTTTTCAAAATGTAATTCCACCGGCAGATGTCACCAAAGCGTAGTGCGTCAGTGGCCATAATGCTATTCTGCGTCGTCGTGCTCGTCGGCGGCGCGCATGCGCGCTGCAAACTGCGCAAGCACATACACAAGGCCATGCAGACGGACTTCACCGGCCGCCGCTGCTGGGACGACGTCAAGATACAGTCGTGCTGGGGATACTGTTTGTCTTATGAGGTAAATCTTGTCTGTGATTGTGACCAAATTAGGCCTTCAACACTAACTTATTTTGAATCATATAGTTTACTCGAAGTGTCTTACTGATTGATAAGCGAGGTCGCCAGCGCTCAAATTTAACACGCTGTATTTATGAGGGGGCCTCGACCTATAGAACCTATCGGACCTCTTGTCCCTTTTGTCATCGACACTGCTGGTGTCCAACTGTCCAGAAGCTACAGTAGCCTCTTATTGTCATTACGCGAGCATGTTTGTCATTTCCACGGTCAGCTGTAAAGAATTTAGATTTTTGGGAAGCGAAAGCTGAAGGTAAGCATTAAGATCGGTGTATTGAATTTTGTATGTAGGTGGAGCCTTTCTCTGCAGCTCCGTTCTTGACAGTGACCCATGAGTTGATTTTAAATAGTCATTCAGTTTGTATATTACCAAAAAAACATCAAACATCAGACAAGATGGATTACAAATCCCGCTATTCCCCAGATCTCAGACTGGCGCTTCCCATACAAGGAGTCCCACCACCTGGTCTGCGGGCACGAGGACCGGAAGCACGCCTCCGTGAAGCTGCGGCACTGCGACCCTGGCGTGGAGCCCGGCACCGACACCTACCACTACATCGAGGCTACCAGCTGCAAGTGCCAGGTACTAGAATGATGTTCGTTATCATCCTCATCATCAGCTTCTCTGGATCAATCCTATGGGCTCTCCTATTAACTATGCGTATTAGGAGGCTAATGCCCATAATTGTTACGCTGAGCAAGCGGGTTGGCCATCGCAGTAATGTGTCAACTACTCTATGGTGATGCTGCTGCCCATCATCAATTTTCTATAATAGAATGTTCAGTGACACTTCAATCCCCTGGTCAACTCTTACGATACTCACAGAAGATTTGGGGTGGTGACAAATGTGTTCCTACTGCCGTCACCAGCTTACCATGCGGCAAAAATACATGTTAACAGTTTTGATCTTAAGATCAGGGGGGCTACCATGATGTACTAATGCGATCCAGTTTAGATCGAGAGAAAGGGACAAGGCTATACGAGTCGTATATCTCTGTCCCTTTCCCTGAACCTAAACTGGATTGCATTAGTACGTTATGGTAACTCCTCAGGGCAAGCAAGACAAGGGTTTAATAGTTATCCATGGCTGTTCCTCAAATCGACATCCATTGTGTCTATTTTGCGTGGAAAAAGCTGAGAAGACAAGGGTGTAGTACACTCTAAAAGCACTTAGGTGTGTCTGGGAAAAGGCTTGCCCTACATTACTTTCAAAACAATTTTATCTCTGTCTGTCTCTGGTCTGTTAACACATATTTTAGCGAGTGCGATTGGGGCTCAATTTAAAGTGCTACCTACTGCGAACTTCGATATCCGTAAAATTCGAGGATTTGTGTATGTCACTCTAATGATGCCTTCATTGGAGTGACAGAGACAAAACCTCGAAATTAGTAGTAGTACTTAGGCCAGAGAACCCAATGGAAAATGAGATCATTACTCGTAAGGGCTTGTCCATTAATCACGTCATACGATTTTGGCCTATTTCAGACCCCCACATCCCCCATGGTGATACTTGGGGATATTTTCTGGCCCCCCCTAGCCAACATGACGTGTGATTTTTCGCCAACTTACGTAGTCCTTTTAAGAACTCTTCAGTTTACGTACTTTCCGTCGCAAATTTTAATTTACTTGAAGTGCCTACTATGTATGTTGCCAAGTTGGTCTTCATAAACTTAAATCAAAGAGTCATTAATATAAACTTTGAATGTATATCGTAAAGCTAATTGTTATTGCAACACTAAAAAGCATTTACTGCAAAATGCTGAACGCTGATATTACCCTGACTTCGTTTCCACTCGTAGGTATCATATTAATACGGATACTTAAAGCAATTTAATAGAACGGAGATCAATCTCATTAGACGCTTAGTCTAATACTGAATAGACATCACATAGGTATACATATAGAACCTGCCCTATTCTATATTTTTATAAGGGTTTTATTATTTTACTTCTAAAACACTGTCTAGTTATAGCCGACCTCACAAATTTTTACATAAGGCCATTTTTCTTTTTAACTGTATATAAATTTAAATTTTTACTTAAATATTTAATATAAAAATTTGGAAAACCACGTTGTTTTGTCCATTTGATACAACTATCGTGAAGGAGGTACAAAAAAAAAACTTTTGTGGACAATTTTGTTCGCGTAAGTATTGGAATGGGAAAGCGGTCGTGATTCTGAGTAGAAATAATATAAAAATTTAAAAAACTTATATGTATACCTAATCATTCTAATCAAGGGTTAAGCGGGAAGGCTCGGGTAAAAAACATGTTATATTTTTTTATATATACATAGATCGAAAGTCGACTACGATTTCCCCCAATCATTACGAGTTTATAGTACGCTGGTAATTAATTATTTTGCCTACGGCCCACCTTTTGTCATGCCTTCACTAATACTAGGTATACATATTTAAGTACTACTAGGTATAGGTTTACGCACACTGTTAGGTTTAGGTAAAGTACTATTAATATTACCCATTTAAGCGATAAAATAACAAATTACAATTATAAGCACTTAGGTGCTATAATCTCTAGCCTCTAGGTTGACACTGACACTATTACATAATGAAGTGCTTTATTTATTTATTTATTTATTTTAAACTTTATTGCACATAAAAATATACAATTGGCGGACTTAATGCCTTAAGGCATTCTCTACCAGTCAACCATAGGGCCAAACGGAGAAAAACAAAGTGGGTGCATTGAAACTAATAAAATGAAAATACAATTTGGATACTAATACTAGAATAAATAACTACAACATATAACTACAATATATAAATACATATATACATATATATATACACAATATATTGCACGTGCGTTTAGGGTTACCAACTAATTCTATGTCTGTTCTAGAAGGTGTTTATAAAGCATTCTTTTGAAAGCCTGCTTGCTTGGGGCTTGTCTGATTGCCAAGGGGAGCGCATTCCAGAGACGGATAGCTTGTACAGTGAAGGATGAAGAGAGAAAACCGCTATGGTGAGGAAAAACTAAAAGTTTAAGGGAGCGGGAGGAACGAAGTTCACAGCCCGGGCGAGAGGAAACAAAGCTAAAATTACATTTGAGGTAACTGGGAGCAGATGGATCGAAAAGTATGGAGAAAAGCAAACAAAGAATTCTGAGAGCCCGACGCTGTCGGATAGGAAGCCAGGAAAGTTGACGGCGATAGTAAGAAATATGGTCAAATTTGCGCAAACCGAAGATGAACCGTATGCCATTATTGATTAGGCGGTCAAGCTTGTCAAGAAAACACTGGGAAATGTTGGTTGTGCACACATCAGCATAGTCAATGAGTGGCAGAATTAACGCCTGCACAAGTAGTTTTTTTGTAGAGACCGGGAGGAAGTTTTTATATGGGTACAATGTCCGCAAAGTGCCAGTGACCTTACGACTCACCTCCGAGAGCTGAGCATCCCAACATAAATACTTGTCAAGCATGATACCCAAGTCTTTCACCCTATCTGAGACTGGAATGGCTGATCCATCGTACATAATTGGCGTTAAAGACGCGTTCTTCAACTTTAAGTGTTGTCGCGTGCTTCCAACTATGATAGCCTGACATTTCGCATGATTAACGGCTATACCAAAGTTGTTAGACCAGTCACAGATATGGTTCAGGTCCTGATTGATGGTTGTTATGGCAGTATTGATATCCGTTACTTCCGCTTGAGTATACAGCTGCAAATCATCAGCATACAGATGGTGAGAGCACTTGATTCCAGGCGTGATCAGATTGACGAACAGTGAAAATAGAAGAGGTGAGAGAATACCACCCTGCGGTACACCAGTATTCAGTTCCTGCCAATCCGAAGTGCTTTGTCCGACACGTACAGCCTGGACACGGTTTGATAAGTACGAGGCAAACCACGCAGTCGCAGCCGGGGAGACATTAAAATGAGTGAGTATGGCGAGGAGAAGGTCGTGATCTACAGCATTAAACGCATTGGAAAAGTCAATGAGCACCAACACTGTAACTTTTGAGGATTCCATGCCAATCCTAATATCCTCGGATACTTTAAGAAGTGCAGTGCTGGTACTGTGTCCCGCTCGAAATCCTGACTGGAAGGTAGACAGCAGAGAGTTAGAAGAGATAAATTTGGAAAACTGATTGAGGACTGAAGCCTCGAGAACTTTGGAAAAAAATGGAAGAATCGAAATGGGTCTGAAGTTATTGAGACAGGTGGGGTTAGACGTTTTGGGAAGTGGGATAACATACGCTTTGCGCCAGGAGGAAGGGAAAACCCCAGATTTCAGGGAAAAATTAATGATGTGGGCAAGTGTGGGCAATATGCTCTCAATAATGAACATTACCATAACCCGTCCAATGTCATCATAGCCCACAGCCTTGGACTTGATAGAAGCTATAGTCTTACGAATCTCCTCGACTGTGACCGGGGTAAGAACAAATGGCAAAACATTGGGGGACGGAAATGAAGCTATATGCAAGATGGTATTAGATTTTAATTGAGAATTTAACATTGAAGTCTTAGAGAAGTGGGCATTAATATTATTTAGAGAAAAAGTAGTGGAATCGAAATTGGCCTTAGTCTTACCCACGCCAAGGGACTTCAAAAATTGCCACGTATCCGCAATAGAGCTATTTAATACGTTGTCATGTATATAACGGCGCTTAGCGGCGCTCACCATTTGATTGCATCGATTTCTGGCTACTTTAAAGAGACGCCAGTTATCATCACACCGATCACGTTTGTATTTGCCGAACGCCTTGTTGCGTCTCGCCATCGCCACTCTAACACCCCTGGTGATCCAGGGAGCTGGAGGTCGCCTCAAACGGACCTCGCGTACCGGCGCATGCGCATCGAACAATTGGAGAATTATTTTATGAAAGGCCGAAACTTTTTCGTCTATTGTCGATGCAACATAAACAGGCGCCCAGTCCGTAGTGGCGGCATCCAGACCCAATTTTTCAACGTCCAGTCGTGCGTAATTGCGAACACGTACAACTGTAGGCTCCTGCTTGGGAATCTTCAACTTGTACGTGAGATAAATTAGGTCATGCCGAGAAAACCCAGGAGCCAACAGCTGCCCTGCCTTTACAATTCGCTCAGAGGAAGAAGTGAGCATAAGGTCCAACCATGTATCCGGTGAGTCCGCATTACGATGGGTAGCTTCAAGAGGCAATATGGAAAAGTCACTGTCCTGTACAATTGACTTGAGATTACGTGATCTAACGGAGTCCTTCAGAAGATCTGTATTGAAATCCCCCATTACTATGTGATGTGCACACTCCGAACCTATTGAAGATAGTAAGTTCTCCAGAGTGGCAAAATAATCCACGGCTGGAGGGCAGTAGACAACACCAACAAAAACATTGACTCCGTGCACCTTGGCCTCTATAATTAGGTATTCCATAGACTCGGAGTACAAGGATGGAGAGGAGTCAATAATTTTGAAGGGTATATCCGACCGTAAGTAAATGGCAACACCCCCACCACCCTTGCCAGTACGATCATTGCGCAAAAGTACAAAACCAGGCAGACTAACAGAAACTGAAGAAATACTAGGCTTTAGCCAGGTTTCGCTAACAAGTATTGCATGAACATTACCGTCTGTGAACGTTTCCAGGAGATCGGCGTAATGGCTTGGAATACTTTGCGCATTGATATGGCAAATGTTTAAAAAAATCGGATTACCCTGTAATGCACGTCCAATCGCCACGCCGAGCGTTTGCGGCTCATCGGACTGCTCAGACAAACAAGACAAGTCACAAGCAGAATAAAAAGAATCATCAGACCCATCACACATGTGCATAAAAATAAAATAATATATATATATATATATGACTTAACAAAAATTATGATTAAATATACTTACTAAACTAAAAAAAAATGCACTAAAATCGTATTTATTTTACCTGTTTTGCCCACCGGTCGACAGCAGCTCACATTAAGAATTTCACGTTATTAAGCCACACAAATAAAAACAAACATGAAGAACTTAAACACAATTTAAAAAAAAAAAGTAAAAAGAAAAAGGTAACATACATATTATAATCTAAAGATTACGATTATTTGTATTAAGAGAAAAAAAAAATTAGCTTAACACAGAAAAAAAAAAGTAACAAAGTTAAGTTTCTGAACGTACGGCCGTGACAACTTGTACGCTTTACAAACGTAGCAGACTAATCCAGCTTAGTCCTCTCTTTATTTAGATATCGGAAAATGCTTACGCTATTTAGAAAGAAGTACAAAGTAAATCAAAATGCAAACTAAATGTGTTTAATAATTTAAATATTTAAATACGACTAATCTGTGAGAAATGAGAATGCAATACGTTTGTGCCATTTAGATACAGTTGAAGACAAAATTACCTGACCGCTCCTACAATTTAAGATAACTATTTGTGTAATAGAAAAGACTCGCATACTAAAATATACAACGGTGAAGCTTACGTGTGTCATGTCATGTGTTACGACAGTCAACATAATTATTACGAATTTTCTCCGAAATCCTGCATAGTTCGTAGCCGCAATCGTGTAATACCCGTGCCCGTGACACAGTAAAAGCATGACTCAGATTAGAACGTCCCATGCCGAGTCCGTGTCACTCCGGGCCATCTGACACTTGTCGGTCAGTCGTCATGCTTTCCAAATAAAAAGATACGGAACGTTCTCATGTGAGTTCTCTTTGACTAGGTACCGGTTAAGATACAGTCAAAGACAAAATAAGGTGTATACAAAAATGTTCCAAAATATGTCCTAGTGCACTCTAATTCTGTGTAAGAACGTCGTAACATATTTATGAGCGGATTCTTTCGATATTTATTTTTGCACTTGACTGTACACATACGAAGATGTAGTATTTATTGACGATAATGTAGGTTACAAAAACAAGCTGTTAGTAATAATAGTTAAAAGGGGAGTAGAGAGGAGGGGAGGGGGTCATTTTTGCAATGTTTTTTTCTGCTATGGCTCGCATTTAAACAATATACATAAGTTGGTGTTGAACTGCATAGTACATAGCAAGAACTGAAAGTGGTAATAAATTAATAAGTTCCATATTTAAATAAGTACCAGTTCAAAGAGAAAAGTAAGGCTTGAGAATAAGGTCCGGTAACAATATTTTCCTTAGCCGAAAGCGATTGGTAAATATCAAGATATTTCGTACGCAAGTTTTGAGAAACCCATTAGTACTAGCCGGAACTTGAACCCGCGACCTCCATATTGAAAGCCGCAGGCTTTAGGTACCTACTGACATTAATTTTCTACATAAGTATTAGGTAGGTATTCAATTTAAAAAATGTAGAAGCGAACAGTTGGCTGCCCTAAGAAAATTTGAATTTATTGGGTGCTTAGACAAGTTGCCAATCGCTCACGCTTAATCGTCAATCGTAAACGAAAGGCAGCTAACCGTCTTTGTCGCACTAATATGAAAGAGTGACAGAGAGGGAAAACTACAATACGCTAATACTAAGCGTTAGCGATTGGCAACTAGGCTAAGCATCCTGAGATGAACTATTGTATCAGCCTCCGTAGCCTAGTTGGTACTGGTAGTTACCTTGCCTACGAAGCTGGAGGTTCAGGGTTTGAATCCCGGCGAGGGCATTATTTGTGTATTTATTTATCACACATATTTGTTCCTTGGTCATGTCATGGCTGTCTATATATGTATTTAATTATCTTTTAAATATATTGTTTTAATTTTGCTTACCGTGGGACTAGGTCGATTTGTGTCAGATCATCATCATTATCATCATCAGCCTATGTTAGTCCACTGCTGAACGTAGGCCTCTCCTATAAACTATGCGTATAGACGCATTAGGAGGTAAATGCCCATAATCGCCACGCTAGGCAAGCGGATTGGCGATCGCCGTAATGTGTCCACTATGATGCGCTGCTGCCCATCATCAATCTTGTAGAATGGTCAGTGACATTCAATCCCTTAGTCAACTCTTACGACACCCGCAGGAGGAGTTGGGGTGGTGACAAATGTATTCTTGGAGCATTCCATGAAAACGTGTCGTAAGCGACACCGTCTTTTCGATACTTTTGAAAAATTAAATTAGTACCTAAGCTGAGTTACAGTATGATATTAACATATCAAGGCTTTAAGATTGACAGTGTTTCCTAGCAGCTAGCATATTGTATTAGGGTAGCTATCATAGCGACACTTAAGCTACAAAAAGTAGATGTTTTCATGGAATGCTCCTCTTACTGCCGTCACCACACGCCAGATGTCCCAAGATATTTATTTTATTTATCAATCCTCTCACTGCCTTTTTGCAACAGGTTTGTTCATCAGAAGACACAAGCTGTGAGTGGTTGCCCAGCGACTCCAGCCTCCTTAACGGACTGGTTCTCAAGGAGGAGATAGAGGAACAAGAATAACACTACCACGCAAGAACTGTGATACATCGCAAGTTGTAATAAGTTAAATATAAGATAAACAGGATTAATGTCATTTTATTCACTACACATCATCAGCCTCTCAGTAGATAGATAGGATAGATAAATCTTTATTCATTCCCATTTTTAACGACAACCTACCTACACCTACAAATTGTACATTATTTTCAGTAGAGATAAACCAATCTTAAAATACACGTCCCGTACATATTTTTTTCTTAAGACGTAAGTGCCGTTTTGCCTTCCTGTTATATTATATGCCTACATATAATATACGGTATGCCGACCTTAGCATAGTACGAATACCGAAAACCAGTCTGCTCATCAAAAAACCAGAAAAGCCCTCAAGTAGATGACATTGACACCGTAAGGTCAATGACCTCTTAGTCCTTTCCATATTAGGTAGGGACATTGAACTCATACCTGCTTGGTAACAACTTTGGGTTAAAAGGTGGGTGGACAGCATTGATATTATTGTAGTTAAGTACCTGTATTAAAAAAGGGTAATAGGCTGTAGGCAATTACGTTTCGAAAGTCAATGTCCATTTTTAGTTCGAACTAGTTTTAGTACCAAGAGTAATTGGACCATGATACCTATATCGCCTGTATGTACTTAGGTACCTGAACCATTTTAGACGATAAGTGCTTTGAGTTTTCAAAGCGATAAGTTATTCTTTTAGGTTGCTGATTTCTATCTAAATACTACTTAATTAATCCGATTACTACGTAAGAATGTTCAAAGACGTCTTGCCGAACACAACTGTAAATACGAAGTTTATTTTATTATCAATTCAATAACAAATAAAAATTGATGAAACTTAACTCCTGTCGCTAAAAAATTGCAAATATTATTTTCTAATCAAGAAATCAACTCTTAGGCGCTTTTATGTCGACTAAGAAAATTCGAAACAAAATTATCGTTTTTATAGGTTTTGAAGAACTATTTCTGAGCTTGATATTTTATAAATACGTAATTGATTTTATTACATTCGATATTGCAACATCTATTACATCTACATACGTCGAGGGGCCGCACATAGTGTGCCACTAAGAGGGATAGACATAGTCACTTACTACTAAGACGAAAGTGCCACACAGGCACTTAGTGACGTATTCAACGCATTTGTCTGGCACTTACATTTAGCATCTAATGCACACACATACAAAAAATAGTGGCACAGTGGTAAGGACGGACGATTATCGTTCCTTTTCACTTCCACTAGTAAAAAGTTTCATAAGACCATCCCTTTCGTTCTTGCTATTATTATAACGTTGTCAAATCCATATTAATCCTACATTCATGACATACGTACATTTATCATTAGTGCGGCATTCCAAAATTGTATGTGGTAACATTTTCACTAGCCGTCAAGCCGTCAGCCCAATCCTATCTTATCTATCGTTTTCAGTTTCATTCACGATTACGGCTTATGCATCGACTTTCTTTCGGGAAATCAGAAATGTTCAAAGAAAATCTCATGTTATTGAAATCATGACTCACATATCAAATTTGGGGAGGGCTATTACATGTATTGGTAGTGATAAGAGAACATAAAAGTAGTATTTTTGCTGATAATACAATATTTATTATTGTCCAAGAGGTGTTATGGAAAGTCTTAGTCATGAAATGCTTTTTTGTGATTATTGTTGTGTGCAGTGTGTGCATCGCTCTGAGTGAAAGTGTATCCTTAAATCCGGAAAGGGCAGATTTCACATCTCTTTCAAAGGGAAACGCGACGACGGAGCAGAAAAAATGGAACATAAAACTTGATATATACTTTTCCAAAACACTTCCGAGTTTTATAAAAAAGGCTCACGGGGAGGACATGCGACTACGATGCGAAGCCACTATGAACTTCACTCACGTGGAAAAAACGACAAAGAACAAGGAGGGAGTCGAAACCTCGCAAGCAGAAGTACCTCCTGATCACATCCTGCAAACACTCATGCGAAACGTGAAAATGTACTGGCTAAAGGACACTAAAATCATCACAAACACTACTAGATTAAAAATTCTTAATAGAATGGACAAGAAAAACGGGACTTTAGGTAGTCACTTGAGGATCAAAGATATAGATGACAGTGATGAAGGCAACTATACCTGTGTCATCAGGCAGAATTACGAAAAGAAACAGACAACCATGCTAAAGGTATTGAAGGAGAGTGCAGACAATGATGAGCTACCAACATACACATCATTCCTACCAAGTGCAGAAGTGAACAACCAGCTGGAGATGCTTATTAAGACAACTCCTGACCAGCTCTCCCAGGACATCCGGTCGCAGCTCACAAGTGCTACCACAGCCCCTAACACCACCATTGTCCAGAAACTGGAGCCAATTTGTCAAGAATACACAGGAAATGTATGTGCAGCCCACCTCAAGGGTCAATTTGTATACATTCCTTACAACACAACTCAGCTAGCTGTGGAAGACAAACTAATGAAAGCCCTGCAGGTAACCAAATACTCAAATGACATAAGTTCCAATTGTGAGGGTTTTGCATTACCTAGCTTGTGTTATTCAACTTTCCCTATATGCCGTAATCCAATTATTACAAATATAAACTTCTTTAGAGAAGCTAAGAAAGTATTTAAACAGCCTAACAATATGGATGATGATGAAGAGCCATGGATAATCTTTGACAACTCACCTGCAGGGATTATACCACAATTCAGAGGGAATTTTACAGCACTGCCCTTCGATTATCGGTACAATTCCACAGTATTAAAACGAGTCTGTAAACAGGATTGTGAAATATTGGAGAATGAGTTGTGCCAAACTGAGTATGCCATAGCCAAAAGACACCCACACATTGGTCAGCAGCTAACCCTAGAAGAATGCCAGAGTTTGCCAGAAAATGACTCTGAATGCCTCAAAATTGGAATTGGAGATCTGATGGTCTCAGATGATGAATGTTATTGGGAAAATGGCAAGGGCTACCTAGGGAAGGTCAATACCGCTGGCAATGGAATGGCATGTATAGAGTGGTCCAAACAGCTTAAAATTAAGATTTCAGATCATCGGGAACTGACTGGATTGCATAGTTATTGCCGGAACCCGGGAGGAAAGGAGCCCCAGCCCTGGTGCATGGTGGATAATGAAGGAAGATTGGATGTTCAGTACTGCGACATTCCAAAATGTGCTCTCAAGATTTGGATATACATTGTTGTAATATTCCTGTTATTAACCTTATCAATTGTGAGCTTTGTTATTTGCTTGTGCTACAAAAACAAAAGCAAAAATAATGCAGCAGCCATAAGAGATATAAATTTGCCTAATGCTGATAAAAACATATATGGAAATTCTAGATTAAATTCTCCAATAGAGATGAGTGAGTTGCTGACTAATCAGAATATTGCCAATCAGCCACATCTCACTAGGAACACAAGGGGCAATGGTATTCTTCGAATACCTCAGTACTCTCTATCACAAATTAAATTTTTAGAAGAATTAGGAGAAGGGGCGTTTGGTAAAGTGTACAAAGGAGCGCTCAAGAAGAATGGGGAGACACATTATGTAGCTGTGAAAGCACTGAAAGAAAATGCTTCTGCGAAAACTCAAGCGGATTTCAGAAGAGAAATAGATTTAATTTCAGAACTCACACATGAGAATATAGTTTGCATAGTGGGAGTAGCTCTCAGTGAGGAGCCCTTGTGCATGCTTTTTGAGTTCATGGCCCGAGGGGACCTGCATGAGTTCCTAATGGGACGAGCACCTCCTTCGGGCAAGGGGCTGCCTCCAATGAGGCTCCTGAGTATTGCTCACAACATTGCTTCCGGAATGCACTACTTGGCTTCACATCATTATGTGCACAGAGACTTAGCAGCAAGAAACTGTCTAGTATCAGATGATTTTGTAGTAAAAATATCTGACTTTGGGCTATCAAGAGACATCTATAGTTCTGATTATTACAGAGTAAGTAAATAAATCATAGCGTAATTTCTCTTATTATATCAGGTTATGGTAAACAGCAGTAGTGGTACTTACCTACCTTTTTCCTCAGGTACAATCAAAAAGTTTACTGCCAGTCAGATGGATGCCTCCCGAATCCATTCTCTATGGGAAATTCACTACAGAGAGTGATATCTGGTCCTATGGAGTTGTACTATGGGAGATTTACAGCTATGGATTACAGCCATACTATGGGTAAGAAAATTATTAATCTAGGTACCTTACTTTAACTAATTTGTTTTTTTATCAAAAACACCAAGGACCACTTGCCTCAAGCAAGACACGTCCACACAGACCGAGTAGGTGTGCGCGGCAATTTCGTCGACTCTTTCAGTGTGGACTCCTGCCATTGGTACATTGATGCCCTAAATTCTATAGACTTGACGGGTTTTATTAAGAATACATCTTACTAACCTAACATGCATTAAAGAAGTAAAAAAAAATGTTGTAACTAATAGGGCCCGTCTGTTAGAGATGGAACTAGGGTGAGAAACATTTTTTTACCGATATCGAGTAAGTCTATATTTCAACCACGTCCGTTTCAAACCGTTTTAAGATACAAATAATAATTGTTTACAGAGACACGACTTATATTTTATCGCTGTCGTACGGAATAAAATAACAATAATGACATTCAATGTCTTAAGGTTGATTAGGTACCTCTTTGTCACCCGACTACAGGCAAGCCAAAAGGGAAGGGTTATTTATTACTTAATAAGAAATATAAGTAACGTTGATAAATGTAAGTTGCGTTGCATTTTAGATGAAATAACACATATAAAACAAACCGTTTTAAAATAATGTACCTAAATATCGATATTTTTAGACAAAACTTACTCGATATCGATAAAAAAATGTTTCTCACCCTAGTTTGATTGCGACAGTCTTTTGTTTTGCTGTGGATTTTTCGGGCTCTGCTAATTAAGTTCGCTTGTAGGTACTGCAACCAGGAGGTAATCGCGATGGTCCGCGGCGGCGAGTTACTGGCCGCGCCGGCCGCCTGCCCCGCTCCGCTGTACGCGCTCATGAGGGACTGCTGGCGCCACATGCCCCAGCGGAGACCCAACTTCGAGGAGATCGTGGCCCGGTGAGTACTATTACAGGCCCGCACAAATCAACAAATCTTAATAGGTTATAAGTTATAAAATAGTGAATAGCCGCAGCAATTACGTGTTACAATTACAAGGCAGGTCATTCAGTGTGGACTCGGCCAATGGCTAGGTAATCAAAACCAAAACTAGTAATATGCCGTTCCCAGTAGCTTTCCCAACGCAATATGGAAAATATTACCAAATGGTACTTACTGCATTGGGAATTTATCGGATTTGGCATATCTACGGGGATATTTATTTTAGATTCAAATAGTTATAGGTGTAATTCTTACTAACACAAAACGAGACCTGTGGCCTATACCACAAAACTTTACAAGCGTACAATTCTACAAAATTGTATAAATTCACATACAAAATTGTCAACTTTTTGTATGGGAATTTATACAATTTTGTAGAATTGTACGCTTGTAAAGTTTGTGGTATAGGCCACTGGTCTCCCTCAGTGTTATCAATATCTCTAGACCGAAAGAGACAAACGATACTTGTTAGGAAACGTTATAAATAAGGGCATAAAAGTGAAAGTCCAAAACACCGAAGCTTTACATAGTAACCAATCACATTAATTCCAGAATACAAAGCTGGATCGCAATGGGCGGATGCCCCGAGACGGCCCCATCCGAGTCTGGCAGCGAGTGCGGCCGCCGCTCCTCGCGCGAGCTTCAAGAACGCGCACCTCTCCTGCCCCCACATTGCTCCGCTTCCAACGGCTCCCTCCCCACCGGGAGTCTCAAGAAGCTCACCATCGCTGGCTCTAGCTCCAAGGTCGATGAGACCTGCTCGACCTGCAGTGAGAGCAACTTGCCGCCGCTGGCGCCGAAGAAGAAACACAGCTCCGGGTCGCTGATAGACGAGCGCGGGAAGGAAACCGTCGTGAGGATACCGAATACTCAGTACGGTAACGAGATTTAGTTGTAATTTGGTTACCAGTTGCATTCGCATTCGGAGCACGTTTTGTGAAACTGAACGTGATGTTTTTGTTAGTAGCACCTCGGTACCGTAACGAGTCAAATTTGGTCCCGACCAAGTTGTCATTGCTTTCGCGTCCGGAACACGTTTTGCTAAAACCCGATTGGATGCGGACGTGATGTTTCTATTAGTAGTCATCCTCACACTTCGCCTCGAACGGCTCCCTCCCCACCGGGAGTCTCAAGAAGCTCACCATCGCTGGATCTAGCTCCAAAGTCGATGAGACTTGCTCGACCTGCAGTGAGAGCAACTTGCCGCCGCTGGCGCCGAAGAAGAAGCACAGCTCCGGCTCGCTCATAGACGAGCGCGGGAAGGAAACCGTCGTAAGGATACCGAACACTCAGTACGGTAACGAGATTTAGTTGTAATTTGGTTACCAATTGCATTCGCATTCGGAGGACGTTTTGTGAAACTGAACGTGATGTTTTTGTTAGTAGCACCTCGGTACGGTAACGAGTCAAATTTGGTCCCGACCAAGTTGTCATTGCTTTCGCGTCCGGAACACGTTTTGCGAAACTCGATTGGATGCGGACGTGATGTTTCTATTAGTTGTCATCCTCACACTTCGCCTCCAACGGCTCCCTCCCCACCGGGAGTCTGAAGAAGCTCACCATCGCTGGCTCTAGCTCTAAAGTCGATGAGACCTGCTCGACCTGCAGTGAGAGCAACTTGCCGCCGCTGGCGCCGAAGAAGAAGCACAGCTCTGGCTCGCTCATAGACGAGCGCGGGAAGGAAACTGTCGTGAGGATACCGAACACTCAGTACGGTAACGAAATTTAGTTGTAATTTGGTTACCAATTCCATTTACATCCGGAACACGTTTTGCGAAACTCAAATAGATGTGAACGTGATGTTTGTATTTGTATCACCTTGGTACGGTAACGATTCATAATTTGGTCCCCTGTATACTTAGCACATGATTGGTATGTCAGAATGTCGCCGCGAGATAGATTTTCCATCTTTTACTAACTATATGAATAAAAGAAGGATCGCGGCGATATACTGTCGCACTAATCCTGTGCTAAGCCTACTGGTGTCCCGACTAACCCCCTTATGCATAGGTCCAAACTTAGCAAGCTGATGAATATTGTTTGTCCCTTTTCTTGTAGACATATTGATATGATCGAAAAGGACAAACGATTATCGGCTGGCTAAATTAGGAGACATTTATTAATAAGGGATAAGTCTACATTCGCGTCCAAAGCACGTTTTTAGGAAACTTAAATGCATTGGGATTTCCGACGTGATGTTTTTATCAACAATGTCCCCCTCTTTTGTAAGGCAAGGCACACAATGCAACTTATTCAATTTTTAAGTAAGTTGTGATAGAATTCATCATAATACCAATGTCATCCACCCATCTTTCTTATAAAGGGCTTAACGCGAACTCTGTCACTCCAATTACGCCATATTGAGTGACCGAGGTTGTTCTAAATGTTCAAGTATCGATGTTCTCGAGTCTTGACGGAACATCCGCGATTTGGATAAGTAATGTAATGTACCTATTCCATTAGATATCTAATCGAAACGCCAGCTAACATTTTAAGATTGTGTGAACAGAAGGGGAGTTTTTTGTCACGACTGTTGGACGTAGTATTCCGGATACGAAACACAAATAAACAAACTTAATCACTGGGCCCATTATGCTCGTATTTCAATTAGCTGGAGTCAACCGACAATCTGAATATTCCGTTTTAGAATTATATACATAGACCACACCACTATAGAACTAGTGAAACTTAGGAAAATAATCAGTAAAGAGTATACTAAGATAATACTCGTAAACAAGTAATCACGTCAATGAAATAGCCGCACGGATACTTTACTCCAGCAAATTACTATTACGAGGGTTAAACAAATCATAAAATTTTAACGATCAAAAAAGGGGCAGCTGCATAGATAGACATCGAATGATTTTAACAGTAGGTACTTACCCCCTTATGCATAAAACTGTAGATACTTCATGTTTTGTCTTATTTTAACCAACGTAAATGAGACAGATAAGGGCAAACGATTAAGTAGCTAATTATGTGTTGATGGATGTTTATGAAATTATGAATAAAGGCTTTCATGTGTAAGTTTACTGGACAATCGAGTTCATAAATATGTGTAGGTACAAATTTTTACTTATTTTATTGGGATGAAGTGCACAATTGTATCTATATTTATGAAATCGCTTGTACATTCGGTAAATAGCACTACGTCTGAATTTTAAAAGGCCCCAATGTACTGTAAATCATTTAATACAAGTGCGAATAGGCAATTTCCTATTTTTCGCTCTTGTACAGTCAGCGCCAAATACTTTGTAAGGCAAATTGTTCCATAGGTACACCTGATTTTTAGTACGATTTCCCTATTTGGCCATTTTGACTATTACAAAATACATGATGCTGACAGTATAGTACTAATTATTAGTCGTAGCTTTAAACACGAACTATTCGTAATTTCCGTTTTTGTAACAGAGTGATGAAAATAGAAAATAAGCAGCTGTGTAATATAAAGAAAATAGGATAAGTATATGTTAGTATTTTATGTGTCGGTATTCTAGTTTAATATCGAATTGTTGTCAGTACCTTTTGTATTGCCCTTTTATACATTTCCTAAGTTCCTGTCATTATATTGTATTTTGTCATTTTTGTAACTCGATGTGGACTGACAATGTTAGAAAAAAAAAACAAATAATGCTCTTCCTCTGACAAGAGTCGAATATTACGAAATCGCGGCTCTTGGTCACTAGTCCACTGCTCTTCAAAGACAGAAGGGCTATCGCGAATCACTATAGACGTGCTGCCTCTTTATTGCACTTATCTATTCGTACATAAGTGTAATAAAGAGGCGATAGAACGTGTAGATCGTGGTTTAGCGGCATGCGATTGTCTTTATTTCCTAGCATTGTTCGTTTCATCCGCAGAAGTTTCTGCTTACTACAAACCTAATATAAATGTTGACTGGTAGCTAATAATTCCATGTTATTTATTATTGTAATTATAAGAACAGATTGTGCGGGCGGCCATCACAGTCGTGTCAGTATTATTTACGTCTTAAACTTTACGAGCACATGTCTTCTATATGTTTACAGTATCGTAACCTGCAGGGCTTTTTCTATACTTCACTAAATTATTTCAAGTTTATAAGCTTTTTAAATAATTTCATATTTTTCCACGGTTGCCATCCTTAGAATGAACCGCCATGAGGCCCATGAGATACATAGGAACTGAATAGAAAACACGTAAGCTTTGTTCAAATAAAAAAAAATATGCACTAGATTTTATAGAGGCCCGACAAGATCCCCTGGCCTAATTACCTGACTATTCAGTTTAGCAAACGATGGACCAACCAGACGTCCAGCGGCCCTACTGCGAATGCGAACTTATTTCGAGGATTGGTCTCTGTCACTCTAATGGCACCTTCGTTGGAACGACAGAGACCACAATAATTTCGAAGCTTGGTGTATTAAGTCTGTATATGAAAAAAGAGAGTCCACTCTGTCACGTGTGATGGCAACTATGTGATACCATGGTGCGTGACCGATGCTCGGGGAAAGTGCTAATGATTGTTCCGCGTGGCTGGACAAATCGAAATACTTATTCCCATACGAAGAGAATTTTAATTACTCTTTATATATTCAAAGTTTTTGCTCAGGCTGCAGGCGTCATGAATGGCGTTTCAATTGACTGGTTAAATATATAGCTACGTTTTTTCTAGAAGTTGAGTGAACGATATGAAGTGTTACCAAGTAGATTTTTTTAAGTCCGGTGTCAAAGTAATAGCGGCTTATTATCGGAAATATGTTTTAGACACCGCATTGAAGTCTTAGGCACGCGGTTGTAGACCGCAAACATAAAAAAGAAACTGACTTATAAAGCTCGTAAGAATCAAAAATGGTGCAGTGCAGTGAGTTTCGGACTTTTTGTCTGGTTTATTTTGAAGAGTAAGGTGAGAGTAAATTAAACATGCTAGTATAAATGCAATGAAGAAAGCGATCGCTATTTCACTGGCACATACCACTACCCGGTGGTCACAAACGTGCTGCGAGCAAATATTTTTTTACCGTTTGAAGACCATAATCAAGGCAAAAGGTAGTATGTTGACCTGCTCTTGTTTTTTCTCACTTATAGTAATAAATTGTTGCAACTAAAAAATCGCAGTCCTTTGAAATTGGTAACACTTCATATGGTTCACCCTGGACGTAAGAGTTGGGCAAAAAGTAATCTGATTATTCCTTTGGATATCTAATTTATGACTTTTGTACTTGCTAAACTATTTATTTGTCAAATTAATCTTGACATTATTCCTTTCAATATTTCGTTACATGACCGGTTTCAGATTTCAATATGTAGAAATAAACTCCAAATCACCAGAAAATATATATCAACACCAATACTTACAATGCAACGATCATGTGCTTTCTGTAATGTTGTATGGAGGTCCGCTTTCTCAGATTTTTATTAGAGTGCTATAAGACCTGAAAATCTTTCATGAACCCACACCGCAACGCAAGTAATTATACTGCATTTCAGATACCATGGCCCGATGCTACATAAGACTTTGAAGTGGCATCGGGCCATGGTATTTGAAATGGAGTTTACTAATTATTGTAATTTCCGATTCAGGCACATCAAATTGTAGTTAAATACTTATATTAATTTATGTGAAAGAGTAAAATAAAATGTTTAAATCTATGAAATGGCTGCCAAGTTTCATCATATAGAAAAAAGGAAATGACTACTTTTGAAACGGGAAATTTTAATCCTTGTTGAATGTTCTTTATGAAACATCGAAAAATCCGCAGTATTAGTAATTTTCCGTGGGAAATATGGTAGGAAAAGGCTAACAACTTTCTATTGGACCCTCATACAGTGTCGCTACAAATAGTTTACCTATGGCAATAATATACATACGTCATCTATCTATAGTCAGCATGGTGTGTATTGGCTTCGTATTGATATTTGAATAATACCAAAACATTGTTTACAGAGAATCAGAGCTTTGTATTATTACCTATTCGTCAAAATCCGATTCCAACTACCTACTCAATATTCATTTATTCTTCATATTTTGACTCTGCTGAAGTTTTATCTTCGTCAGATGTTGAGGACCAACTTCGATTATAAAACGTTCGGTAAGGAAATCAAAAACATTTTATTTATTTTTTGAAATATTCTTAATCATCGATCTACATAATAATCATCTTAAATGAGATAATATAATTATTAAAGTGTCAGTACCGGTCATGTCAGTAGCCATTGTAAAACATATTTCGATGTAATGCTATTCAATCCTTCTTCCTTTCTTTGGTTTAAATATTTAATTGTACTTAGGATGATTGTTCTTGAGTCTTTTGGTAGTTTTCTCGGCATTTTACTGAGAAAATCGTTGAATTCGCATACATACGTAATAATATTTTCTTTTTTTTTTTTGAAGTCTGTGACATTCGATGACTTTCAACGTTTGATGTCAAAGAGTAGTCATTGCCCGTAGAAGAAAATAATACACTGAAAATCCGCAATATGTGCAGGGGTCAAATAGGAAGTTGTCAGGCTTTATTTACTGATAGAAATAAAAATATTCCATAAAGAGAATTTTTATGCATATTATATCTCTAAATTTATCATCCCTGCTCTGGTTGATGAGCATTAACATGTAAAGACATTCCATTGTCATTTTACGAGAATACATTTTTACTTTTGTATAAAGTAAGCCTTCTACTGACTTACAACATTTTCCAAATGTAATTTAAATGCCGACTTGCCATTACGTTATTGAGGATATACATCGTAACTTTATTATATTGATATTTGATTCGTTGTTGTTTAACTAAACTTGCCATGAGTGAGCGTTGTCCTAACTTCCAACATCACCGCCTGAAGTATCGCTGATAGGCTTAAATAGCTCTTAAGTAATTAATAAGTAAATATACCGTTTTCACAATTGTGATCACATTTTGTACTTTAAGTATTTAATTATTTGGATATATTTTCCGATACCTTAGTAATAGTACTTCCCGTACTCGCCAAAGACTTCATTTTATATGTGATACATTTACTTTTTACCTAGACATATTGGTATGATTTTGTAAATTTTATTTATAAATCGGTTTTCTAAAACAACTGTGTTTTTATTAAAATATTTATTAAATTTTGTAATTAAACAATCATTAAACTATTATTTACACTTAACATTATAATACAATTAATACCCCTTTCGGATAACTCTTGACCACTTAGGTAGGTAATACTTAACAGTAATAAATAATAATATTTTCATCACACTTGCTTTCTAAGTGCGCCATTGCTGGCATACGTCGCGGGAGTTATAGAAAAGTGACATATCCCAGCTATTGAAATGTTTTTATAACTTATTTAATATTATTTTATCAAAACCACAACTAAATATTCGCAAGTGTGATGAAAAATATATGCATCTCGGTCGATAAGAGGATCATAAAATCCCGTACTTACCGCCCGAGACGCACAATACAGGTGTCAGGCACAAAAAAAATTGCATGGTAATTTATCGATGAAATTGATTGTAGTTTAAGCCCTTAAAAGCTCCGACCCCGCTGACCAAACACCCTGTATATTATAAGGATAAGCAACACAGACGAACACAACATAACAGATGGAGTGTAACAAAATAGTTACCTACTCGTTTATGTCATCATTTAACATCATTCTGACCAGGAGGCCTAGCCAAGGTGCAATTCTGCCGTATACGATAAGCGATAAGTCACGTAACCTTAATAATATATGGAAATGGTCACGTGACTTTTCGCATCTGTCATTTTCATGCATTTCTTACTGATCGTATGCGATTGCAGAATTACATCTTGGCTAGGCCTACGGAGTGGGTAGCCAAGATGCAAGTAGAAGGAAAACTTATTTTTCACTGTGATTTTCTTACTTAGACCTGATTATCCAATGGCCAGTATGCTTAGCACATGATTGGCGCGACAGTATCTCGCCGCGAGATATTCTATCCGTCCCTCTTTTGTTAATATAGCTAGTAAAGGACGGAAGATCTATCTCGCGGCGACATACTGTCGCACCAATCATGTGCTAAGCCTGCTGATAAAAGTAAACGTTAGATAAATTAACACTATCCTTTTTTCAGAATATCAGTAAAAAAAGGACAGAACTTTTCTCTGGCAAAGACTGTTAAAAAATCAGTAATTCATTACAATATTTTGTCCTTATCATTATGCTATAGTGAATGAATGTGCCCTTAAACAAATTGCACTTATTTTTGGCCAACCTGTATACCATATCTAGCGGAAAGTTGCCACATGGACAGACTCACCCCAATTGATATCGTTTATTTTTTTATGTGTGGATTTCCACACAGTTCATCTAAGTTGCCACTATTTCTTTCAAATCATTCTAGTCCCGCGGCAAGTACTATAACTATAAGACTTGTTGTGGATACTATAAACAAACATGACTAAATAATAAATATTGGTGATAAACACAAAGAGCTAAAGCTAATTTTGCAGCATAATTGAAATCCACTAAACCTAACCTCAATCGGTTACCGATTTCTTGTATTATGCATATTTTTTAATAAATAAATGTCAAAGGACAGGCTTACAAAAATAAACCAAGTCTCACGATAAGTAGTATAAAACTTGTCGTGGGTACTATAATAAAATAACCAACCATGACTAAATAATAAATATTAGTGACAAACACAAAGCTGCCACCGTTATTTCAACCCTTTGCACCATGATTGAATTTCAATTAACACGTTCGACGCCGGTGACACAGCGTGTGTGACTAACAAAATCTGATTCCTATGCCAGTGACACACATACGTGATCAGAGTAACCTTATTCTTATGCCACTAGCATAAATCAATTCCTCCTATGCCAGTGCCATAGAAATACGAACGTTTTTGACACAAGTGCTGTGTCACTGGCATAAGAGTACAATCTGTTCAGTCACACATGCGTGTCAATGGCATAGGAGTTCTATCAGATAATTTCGATCGGCATAGTATTAGCACGAACGTGTTAACCTAACCTCACTTGTTCATCGAATTCTTTTACATGCATATTTTCAAATAAATAGGATGCAGGGTATAAACTTTTTCTTTGACACTTAGGGACCCGCCTAGCAGGCCCCTGTGAACTTCGCTCAGAAGTTGGCAACCCGCTGGGCGAGTTGTCGATATACCGTGTCCCAAGATTATGGGACATGAAGGGAAAGAACCTTAAATATCGTAGATAGGATATTTGAAATAAGACTTTATTTTATTTTGAAAATTAAATAATACTGCATTCAAAAATTTTCCAAAAAATCTTTCTAGGCATCGAACCTATTTTAATACTATTTTTTTTTCCTAATTTAATGATGTCATTTGATACAATGGATAAAACATAACAATTTTTCTTAATAAACATAGTATCTAAAACTAAAAGAATAACCAAAAATGTTTAGTTTAAAATTCGAAAAAACATTGTAGTTGGTTTGATTTCCGGGTGAAGCAAGTATTTTTTTGAGAAACTTTGAATGCTTTTTTTTGCATTTAAAAATAACATAAAGTCTTCTTTCAGGAAAATATCCTTTCTAGAATATTTAACACTTCGTGCGCGGGGAATTCCCGAGTGGAGTTCTCTGTGGGAAGTCCATTTTCGCTTCTAAGCGGAAAAAATCACGGGATCGGCTACGAGCGTAGCGCGTAGCACTCGTCCGCAATGAAAGATTCCTGTATAGTCGCTTACGAAAAAAAGTCGGATTCTGGTCTACCACTGAATGTTGAACAATAAACCCTACAATGGTCCTACCACGCTATTCAGGCTCTTCCGGAACCCTCTTGTTGACGAGGTGCTCCCCATGGACCTTCATGTGAACCTTGAGGTTGTGGCGGCCGGTGAAACGCATGTCGCATTTGGTGCATGCGTATGGTTTCTCGCCTACGAGACAAAAATCTGTTTAGTAATATTCCATTATAAACACTTCTCATACATTGATCAGGTTTATATTTTGGTTTCCAATAACCGCTCCTTGAAATTTTACATTTGGGCGCCAATGACTGATATATTGGCACCGCGGGTTCAATGCCAAAGACCAATATAGACCTACAAGTATGTGCATAAAATTCAATTACATTTTTGACATTTTGTTGACGTGGCGTGTGAGTGTCAGGTTTTGTATTTTGACGTGGCGTCAAAAAGGTCAACTGTAACCATGCTCAATGTGAAGTGATCCCAAGATGATTGAAGTCAATCGACCGTCGAATATACTCGTACCGCTAATTCGCACTAACCCATCATGCTGCTTACATGCCAGGTGTAAGTAAATATACTCTAGTTAAATTATTTATGCGAAAACTCGTAAATATGCAATGACTAAGGACATACTCACCCACATCGGTGAGAAACCCACCGTGCCATACACGTGAGTAGGGCTTGCAATACCGGTATTTTTACGCCAAAAAATACCGATATCCCAGTTTCGGTCCTACAAAAAATAACGGTATTGCAAGCCCTACTTGTGAATGCTAGCACTAGTGGGTCCTCATCGGCGGCTTTTGTATGGGAGACTCTCACTGCAGTGTTAGCACTAGTATCCTCACCTGTGTGTACTCTGTCACGGAGCCGGAGTAGAAGGATGCTTGACCTCGCACTCGGCGGCGTATAGTCAAAAGCGAAATAAGGTGTCGCAGTGGTTGTTGGCACTAGTGTTCTCACCTGTGTGCACCCGGCGGTGCTTGATCAGCACGGAGCCGGAGTAGAAGGCTGCGTGACAGTACTCGCACTCGGCGGCGTATAGTCAAAGGCGAACTAAGGTGTCACAGTGGTTGTTGGCCCTAGTGTTCTCACCTGTGTGCACCCGGCGATGCTTGATCAGCACGGAGCCGGAGTAGAAGGCTGCGTGACAGTACTTGCACTCGGTGGCGTATAGTCAAAGGCGAACTAAGCTGTCGCAGTGGTTGTTGGCAGTAGTGTTCTCACCTGTGTGCACCCGGCGGGGCTTGACCAGCACGGAGTCGGAGTAGAAGGCTGCGTGACAGTACTCGCACTCGGCGGCGTATAGTCAAAGGCGAACTAAGGCGTAGCAGTGGTTGTTGGCAGTAGTGTTCTCACCTGTGTGCACCCGGCGATGCTTGATCAGCACGGAGCCGGAGTAGAAGCGCACGGGGCAGTACTCGCACTCGGCGGCGTATAGTCAAAGGCGAACTAAGCTGTCGCAGTGGTTGTTGGCAGTAGTGTTCTCACCTGTGTGCACCCGGCGGGGCTTGACCAGCACGGAGTCGGAGTAGAAGGCTGCGTGACAGTACTCGCACTCGGCGGCGTATAGTCAAAGGCGAACTAAGGTGTCGCAGTGGTTGTTGGTACTAGTGTTCTCACCTGTGTGCACCCGGCGATGCTTGATCAGCACGGAGCCGGAGTAGAAGCGCACGTGGCAGTACTCGCACTCGGCGGCGTATAGTCAAAGGCGTAAGGTGTCGCAGTGGTTGTTGGCACTAGTGTTCTCACCTGTGTGCACCCGGCGGTGCTTGATCAGCACGGAGCCGGAGTAGAAGCGCACGTGGCAGTACTCGCACTCGGCGACGTATAGTCAAAGGCGAAATAAGGTCGCAGTGGTTGTTGGCACTAGTGTTCTCACCTGTATGCACCCGGCGGTGCTTGATCAGCACGGAGCCGGAGTAGAAGCGCACGTGGCAGTACTCGCACTCGGCGATGTATAGTCAACCGAACTAGGCGAACTAGGTGTCGCAGTGGTTGTTGGCACTAGTGTTCTCACCTGTGTGCACCCGGCGGTGCTTGATCAGCACGGAGCCGGAGTAGAAGCGCACGTGGCAGTATTCGCACTCCTGCGTCGGGTTGTTGTCGTGCTTGTCGCGATGGATCTTGAGAGCGGAACGGCTCTTGTACGAGACGGGGCAGCGGTCGCACTTGAAGTGCCGCTCTGAGGTGTGCGTGCGCATGTGGCGCATCAGCTGGAACAAAGTTACGTTTATTGATAATTCAAACTATTCTTTATTCAAATAGTAACACGCTCTTTTGAATCGTCATACACAATAGGAAGTTCAGAAAGAAAACTACTTCTTTTGGTTCAAAGTAGCAATAACGAAACCTGGTTTCGTCCACCATGGCTATCTATCCTTACGTCACCAGCGTTTTTACTCAGTATATATGAAGCATATACTGAGTATAATATATGATACTATACATGAGTTATAAATAAATAAATATCTTGCGACATCTTCCTTCGACCTAGTCCCACGGTAAGCTCAATTAAGGCTTGTGATGTGGGTACCAGGCGACGATATACAGGGTGGTCCAAACCTTAACGTCAAAAAATTTTTTTTAGGTTCCCTACGTCATGGGCTATCAGAATATACCCCATGTATGTTAGCCGATTTTTTGTAGTTTTCGAGTTGAATTTTTGAAAAATTTTTTTTTGAGAAATTCTGGAATGAAAAAATTTATTGATAAAAAAAAACTATTGGGTTTTTTTAATATTTTCTTTTTGTAAAAGTATTACTACAAATAAAGCATTTACTGACAAAAAAATTAGCGTCCTCACTTTGATACAAGTAGGATAAAAAATACCAAATTCAAAATTTTACGTTAAAAATGCATCAAAATAGCATTAATGTACGTAAATAAAAAAAAACATATCCCAAGGATTTTTGGTAATGTAAAGACTGCCCTAGACCTTAAACCTTCGTAATAGCAAAAAAAAAAGTGATACTCAATAATGAGGATTTTTCGAAGTAGTCGGTCAAATAAACTTAAAAAGCTTAAAATTTTAAAGTAGTAAAAAATGACTTGAAAAGCTACACAAATTGAGTTTTCGTGGTATTTTCTGTCTTTGTTTATTGATAAGAACAACAAAACAGACAAAATTTCACTTTATTTTTAAATTAAAAATTTAGAAGTTTTTTTTTAAGTTTATTTGACCGACTACGCCGAAAAATCCTCATTATTAAGTATCACTTTTTTTTGCTTTTACGAAGGTTTAAGGTCTAGGGCAGTCTTTACATTACCAAAAAACCTTGGGATATGTTTTATTTTTTTTTATTTACGTACATTAATGCTATTTTGATGCGTTTTCAGCGTAAAATTTTGAATTTGGTATTTTTTATCCTACTTTTATCAAAGTGAGGACGCTAATTTTTTTGTCAGTTAATGCTTTATTTGTAGTAATACTTTTACAAAAAGAAACTAGTAAAAAAACCCTACAGATTTTTTTTTATTAATAAATGACTTCAATCCAGAATTTCTCAAAAAAAAAATTTCAAAAATTCATAACTCGAAAACTACAAAAAATCGGCTAACATACATGGGGTATATTCTGATAGCTCATGACGAGAGGAATCTAAAAAAAAATTTTTGACGTCAAGGTTTGGACCACCCTGTATATAATGGATAGATACATAAATACATAGACAGCCACCATGACCAAGGAACAAATATTTGTGATAAATAAATACACAAATAATGCCCTCGCCGGGATTCAAACCCGGAACCTCCAGCTTCGTATGCAGGGTCACTAGGCTACGGAGGCTGACTGAGGCTGAATAATTTAAAAAAATCTTGTAATATAAAATATGTTAACATCATAAGTAGGGTTAGGATTTCAGTGGCATTTTTTGAACAAAGAGCAGTGGAGTCGATGTTGTAGATACTTTTTACTTGAATAAATGATTAACTTTTAAAATAATAACGAAATTGTGTTCAGGTCAAGTGGGATTCATCAATGAATTCATAGAAATTAGATGAATTGTATTTTTAAGAAGCTAGAAAAATATCAAACTGTAATAAAAAAATTGGTATTTGAGAAAGTCTACTGATTTCATTTTCGAGATTACAGTTTTCCCGAAGCCCTAAATATCATAATTGTAATAATCATAAGCAATAATATGAAAAAATACTGAATTTAATTTCACAGGTAGTCAAATATTAAAGGTAAAATTATTAAAAAAATGTAATGGGTGAAATCCTGTTTAAGAGTTTTTATGTTGTTCATTTTTGAATAATTAATTATTCAATCAATCATAAGAAAGATAAACAACGACTCCACCAAATGCCAAGACATTCTCTGTTCACCAAATGCCACCAAAATTCCTAACTCTAATCATAAGATAAAGAAGTCTCTAATATAAGGAATAGGGTTATGTTTTCAAAATGACGGGCGTTTGTCCGATCCTTGCCACATTCATGGCCAAACCACCGAAACACTCTCAAAGGTAAGTTCTGAAATGTATATTAGAGTATGCTATAGTAATTGTACGCGGAATTTAATTAATTGTAATTATTTTAAGCATGTGGTGTTTACCTCTAAGTAATTGTTACGCTTAGCCATAATTTAACAAATTGTTGTATACGTAGCAATACGTATGATAGTGTAACAGTTGTTGGCGAACCAATAAATATAAAATAAAATAAATAAATTAGATGTGACAGTATACATACCCCGCGCCGCACATTCTTGCCGCACACCGGACAGATCTGGCTGGAGTCCCGGCAGGCGTGGCGCGCCAGCTTGTCGGGGTCGGCGAACGCGTTGCCGCACTCCTTGCAGATGCACTTGGCGGGCGCGTGCCGGCGGATATTGTGGGCCTGGGTATATAAAATTAAATGAATAGAACATTACATCAGAGGCCGGGAAAGTGAGGATTTCCGGCCAAGTTGGTATATGGATTAGGCCTTGAAAAGCCCTAGGCCTGAAAAGTTTCCATCCCAGTGAGTTACTGCGTCCTAAAAGCGATACTTCCGAGTCTATTTTAAGGAACGTAAAGACAATATTTCATTGCATGTCTGAGAAAATTTTATTTATTCATGATAAGCACAGTGAACACATACACAATTTACAAATAAGCCACTAAAACAGCTTGCCACAAAAGGGTCACAACTCAGCATGTAGTTGGCTAAGCCAGCGCTGTTCTTCCATTGTGATCCTGGTGTGTACACTTGCCAACGAGGCGACTATGAAATGTCCTTTATAAAATCACACTGGGCAGGATGAGGCTATAGCTACATAAAGCAGTGGTATATAATAGTTACCGCGAGGCCGGAGGAGTAGTTGCTGCGGTACCCGCACAGCTCGCAGGCGTGCGGCCTCGCGTCGCTGTGCCCGATCACGTGAACTTCAGCTTGGTCTCGCTGTTGCATCTGTAATAATGTATAGTTACCGCGAGGCCGGAGGAGTACTTGCTGCGGTACCCGCACAGCTCGCAGGCGTGCGGCCTCGCGTCGCTGTGCCCGATCACGTGAACTTCAGCTTGGTCTCGCTGTTGCATCTGTAATAATGTATAGTTACCGCGAGGCCGGAGGAGTACTTGCTGCGGTACCCGCACAGCTCGCAGGCGTGCGGCCTCGCGTCGCTGTGCCCGATCACGTGAACTTCAGCTTGGTCTCGCTGTTGCATCTGTAATAATGTATAGTTACCGCGAGGCCGGAGGAGTACTTGCTGCGGTACCCGCACAGCTCGCAGGCGTGCGGCCTCGCGTCGCTGTGCCCGATCACGTGAACTTCAGCTTGGTCTCGCTGTTGCATCTGTAATAATGTATAGTTACCGCGAGGCCGGAGGAGTACTTGCTGCGGTACCCGCACAGCTCGCAGGCGTGCGGCCTCGCGTCGCTGTGCCCGATCACGTGAACTTCAGCTTGGTCTCGCTGTTGCATCTGTAATAATGTATAGTTACCGCGAGGCCGGAGGAGTACTTGCTGCGGTACCCGCACAGCTCGCAGGCGTGCGGCCTCGCGTCGCTGTGCCCGATCACGTGGAACTGCAGCTTGGTCTCGCTGTGGCATCTGTAATAATGTATAGTTACCGCGAGGCCGGAGGAGTACTTGCTGCGGTACCCGCACAGCTCGCAGGCGTGCGGCTTTGCGTCGCTGTGCCCGATCACGTGGAACTTCAGCTTGATCTTATTGTTGAATCTGTGACAAATCAATATCAATAAATTAATCTATTAATTATTAAGGCTTCTGTTATGGGAACTAAGCGATACAAATAAGTTTAAATAAAGACATAATATCATACGATTAGGAACATAAAATAATTTATATTTTTTACGTAGTTTTTTTTTAATAATGTTACCAAATTCAAGTGTAAATTTAATGCATTAAACAAATAAACATGCTATGCTATGATTGGTTGATAAATCAAATTTGATATACAATGTCAAACGATTCTTTATTTAAGTTGGAATAGCAATAAACACATTTGTTGGTAAAATATAGTATCAAGCCATTTACGACTGACATGTTAAATACTTACGTTTTGGAACATATATCACAGGTGTACGTGTTGCTACTATGAATACTCCATATGTGTTTTGCTAATTTTCTAGGAGTGTTGTACTTCTTTGGGCACAAGCTACATTTCAGTGTAATATTCTGAAACAAAAGAAAGATTCAGTATATTATAGCATTTATTTCAATATATATACCTTGAATTCTCGAGCGGTAGGCTTATGGTGGTACCGTGTTTATCATCGTGGCCTTGACGTTCTGGCAAAAGTTTGCGAGAGCAAGTGTTGCTTAGCACGATAAAAGTGGGACCGTCATACGCCACCAGATTGGATAAATAGAGTAAAGTCATTAATTCGTCGGTAATTATTGCGATTAAGCAAGTCTTCACTGAGTGCGGAATCTGCCGCGCGAGGCAACACGACTACGGCCAATATTGACGCGCTTCGCCCGAGGCTTGCCGCCGAACATACAACGCAAATTTTGAATCTTTCGTTAGCTTGGGGTCTCAATTCTGAATTCTGTTAGCATGAATACTAAAACACTCTTGTAAAACTAATAAACATTTTATTCCGGCAACAGTGTCATTACTAAAATTTGAAATTTTTAATAAAATTAAAAAAGGTAAGAAATTAAAATTTTCTAAAGATTATTTTTAATATTGTCGCTTTTTACTTCCCAGTGTACACCTACCTTTTCCGCATAATGTATCTTCCTATAATGGAACTCCAGATTGGCAGCCGACTTGAACCGCACGGCGCACAGATGGCAGGCCTGGTGCAGCGTGGTGTGCAACACGCGGTGCGCGAAAAGCGCCGCGCGGTGCGAGAACGTCGCGCCGCACAGCGCGCAGCCTGCCGCGAGAGAGTGCTTTTCCACGTGCTTGCTTAGTGTGGACAGGTCTTTATACTCTTTGCCACATAAGCCTGGAAAGGGATCAGACATTGTTTGTTCTTTTTTTTTTTTATTATGGTCCTGTTTGTAGGGTATATACAATAAATATATTCTATTCTATTCTTTAGAGCGATTGCATGCCGACTTACAATCGTATCAGACACATTTGATACAGTTGTAGCAGACTCAATGAGTTATATTTTAGGTGCACAGATAGGATTATGAAATCTATTTACCAGATCTTTAAATAAAAATAATTACAAAATTTTCTCCCACTTGTTTATGTTTTAGTAAAGAACAATGACATGAATTAATGAAATAAATTACAGAAACACAGCACAGAAAGATTAAAAAATCTGAAACATTATAAAATTCATTATTAGGGTGCAGGAGTCTTATGTAAGTTATTTTACCAAAGTACAATGATGGGTATTTCTCATTTAGATTTGTTAGGTGCCACAGCCATGTGCAGGAAGTTAACGTTACCTATACTTTATATATGGGCAGGAAGGTGCTACTTCACAAATGAGTATCAAAATGTTGGACTTCCTGGAAACCCTCAACTTTTGACCATGGTTGTGAACTGTCAAATTAAATAAGAAACACCCTGATATCAAATTCATAATTTACATTAAAAAAGTAGCCAAAATTAAACTGCTTACCACAAGTAGGATTTTTGCTAGTCAGTGAAACGTAGGTTCCTGTGCGGCTGCTAACACCACTCTTCTTTTTTTCATGTTTCACCTTTTTTTTGCACAGTCTATGAGGCCTTTTCTCTTTAACATCATCTAACAAACCAAAAATATATTAGAATATGACTATTGGTTTATTACTAAATTCTCCTAGATAATTACTGAACTTGAAATATACACAATGTTTTTTTCTTTTATTTTACTTGTTGCATGTTTAAACAAGATGGATGAAAACTTAATTAAATCACTCACTCACTTAATTTAACACTTGCAATAATAAATGAATCAAGGTTCATTAATTAATGTGCTCACCATCACATTCTTTCTTGATTTCATAACCAGCATCTTCTGTATAGTTGTGTCCCACTTCTTCAAAGTAGCTCTCATCATCTAGTTCCTCATTTTCAAACTTTACTTCTATTTTGATTTGTTTATTCTCACACTTGACTGGCTGCAAAGTATAACACACATTTTTTTACTCATAATAAGCAGAGTTTTGAACTACTAGGATAGTGCAACCAGTACAGACACCACTTTTCTTTGGGTTAAGTTTATACTATTTATATTTACTTATAAATAACAATAGTCCAATACAATAATATAACTACTATGAGAATCATTCAAAAAAGGGATGCATAGATTTGGAGACACCTCTGAAGGATTAGGTTTCCATAAGCTAATAAAATAAATACCTGTGTCAAAATCCCTAGTAATGAATCATCAGCAGAAATACATTTACTCCTAAACTCAATAAAATAGTTAACAGCTTCTATGCAACTTTGACAAAATGTTTGCGGCTTCCCATCAGAATATTTGACCTGAAAAGTTGTGGCATAAAATTACTAACATGACAAGAAAATATCGCTTTTCAATGTTTATAACAGCTGTGTAAGTATTTCTGCATTGGAACATCTAAGCAAACAAAACCTAATTCAAAACATAAAACAGTTCAAACAAGATATATATAGTTGTAGAGATAGTTGGAAAATTCTTCTAATTTACTTACGTTGATATTAGTCAGCAAGTTGTAGTTACAAGCAAAATTATCATCAGCTGGAAACACTTGCTTGTCCGTAGTCAAACACGCTCTACACAAACTCATTTTTGAGATCCTATATGGCCATTTATCTTTTTAATAACAATTCGAGGATGACGACTGTGATGAGCGATAATTAGGTATTCATTATTAATTAATGTCATAAATAATTATCATTTTACTGTTTCCACCACTTTACTATTACTATTGACATCATATTGTCACTGTCAGTATTGACACCAACCATGGGTTTAACATTACTACGTTAAAATTCTGTCTACCGATGTATAATTGAAAATAAACACTCGACTAATTTATTTTCTGTTTTACCGGATGAGATACAGTACAATAGAATTTTGTTTGTATAATTAGTATTTTTTATTTAAGTGTAATTTCATTTTTCTAGAAAAACGTATTTTCTATGGTGTATTACGTCGAGGTATCTAAACGCTACCAACTCATGACAGGCACTTAATGTACACCCACTCATGTACAACGACTCAATGGTCGTACAACATACATAGTAATATAATATATCACTATAAAATGCCTAAGGATCGCCCTAAGACTGAAATTCGTCGCTGAATCTTTTATAGAATTTTGTATCCTTTACATTTTCCTGTTTTCTAGCTATTAGTGTATTTTTTAAGGTTTTAATTGTTATTATTAGTTAGAGTAGTACCTACTGGTAATCCACCTATTTTTAATTTAGGTTACATTAACATATATTTATATTAAGTCTTATGTATTCAGTGGACACCAACTCCTCGTCCGACGTTGCTCCACATCTAGCAGATAATCTAGTACAGTGTCCCCATTGTCCCCTAGCACGCTATTTTAAAGGTCGACGAGGATTAAATATACATATAAGTCGTGCCCATACCAGCCCCGCTAATGCCAATCCGCAACCTGCAAGCCACACCACACACGTCCACGTACCACTCTCTGAAAAACTAAGTACACTCAAACAATCTACACCAATTATAAAACGAATACCTCGTAGTGCACGGATACAGGTCGCTCAAAAACTGACTGAAGACATAGCATCTGCTATTAGACTAAATACGCAAGAAGCTTGGGAGAATCTTCTCACATTTCCATATAGGGTCCTACATGTGAAGCAAGACACACAGAGAGGTATTTCTTTAACTTCTCTAATAAAGAAGAACTGCCTCAACCCACACGACGTCAATGATTTGCCAAGCTCCTCCAGGGAACAAAATTTCTCCTTGATCCGGCATGTAGAAACGAAAATAGGAGAAGGAGATATCAAAGGAGCCGCCCGTATATTATTCTCAACCGATGCAATAGCCCCCAATACTGCTGAGACCCTTGCAGCCTTACGAAGTAAACATCCTATCTCTGATGTCAACATTTCACTTCCCGACCCCCCCGATCCTTCCGTCCCCTGTATTCACGTGTCTTCAAATGATATTATAAAATCTGTTGTTTCTTTTCCGAATGGTTCCGCTGGCGGCCTCGACGGCTTAACCCCCCAACATCTGAAAGACCTTCTGAGCCATACATGTGGCGAATCCGGAGACTCGCTCCTGAGAGAATTAACGGCTTTAACCAACTTGATGCTGTCAGGCTCGGTAAACCCCGAAATAACAGATGTTTTATATGGGGCGAACTTGTGTGCCTTAATTAAAAAGGATGGCGGGATCAGGCCAATAGCGGTTGGTTCAACCTACCGTCGCCTGGCTGCTAAATGCTGCTGTGCTGCTGTTTCAAGTCAGTTAAGTAACTATTTTCAACCCTTTCAATTAGGGTTTGGCTCAAAGGGAGGCTGTGAGGCAGCAGTACATGCGCTTCGGTCTTTCATTGGAACCCCGCAATGTGAAGTTTTGGTAAAAGTTGACGTGAAGAACGCGTTCAACTCGATCAATCGAGATACCTTATTGACACAAGTGAAAGAAAAAGTACCAGAATTTTTTAACTTTGTTTGGCAGTGTTACAGTACCCCATCAAAATTACTGTTCAAAAATAATCCTTTGCTCTCGTCCGTAGGCTGTCAACAAGGAGATCCCCTAGGCCCAGCTCTATTTAGCTTAGCAATTCACCCCATTATCCAAAGTCTAAATTCCCGTTTCAATGTCTGGTATTTGGACGACGGTACTTTAGGCGGCGACGTTGATGTTGTGCTGGATGATCTGCAAGTTCTCACAGAAAAATTTGCTCAAATAGGCCTTGAATTCAATTTTTCAAAGTGTGAAATATTCTTCCCAGACGGATATACTTCAAAAGATGTTGCATTATCAAGGTTCAACACCGTAGCACCCAGTATCAAAGTAATTAACAATAGCTCCCTATACCTTTTGGGTTCGCCGGTTTTGGATGAATCTTTCCTAAACTTCGTTAACCAACACTGTCACAAGTTTAGTACCTTTTCTGATCGCTTACGCCAAATTAATGTTCACATGGCATACACGATGATGAAATATTGCCTCTTCGTCCCTAAATTCACCTATGCACTTCGTTGTAGTCACCTTTGGATGTACCCCGACCTTCTGGAAAAATTAGATATTTTGATAAAAGAAAACTTGTCATCAGTCATCAACATCCATTTGAACAATAATCAGTGGTCCCAAGCCTCCCTTCCTATCAGGCATGGTGGCATTGGGATCCGCAAAATTTCACTTGTTTCTCTCCCGGCATTCCTTTCATCCATCCATAGTTCTCAAAATTTAATCGCTAAAATTCTAAAAGACCCCACTAATTTAAAAATTCCTTTTTTGACAGAAGCCATAGATTTTTGGAAGATCAACTGCCCTAACACAGACCTCCCAATTTCTCCCCATTCGCAGCGACAATGGGACGAGCCGCTCTGCTTACTGGTACGGAATAACCTCCTAGAAACGTTTACCAACCCAGCAGAGCGTGCTCGTTTCCTTGCCTGTTTAAAATGGGAGTCTGGCTCATGGCTACAGGCCTTACCGTCTAGAAATCTGGGTACATTACTTGCCAATAACACATTTAGGCTCTCTGTGGCTCTACGTCTAGGTGCTGCGTGTGTTGCCCCACACCAATGCCATTGTGGTGCCATGGTGAGCAATAGGGGGTTGCATGGTCTGTCCTGCAGCAGGAGCGCTGGCCGTATCGCAAGGCACGCGTCGGTCAATGATATCCTGCGCAGGGCACTCACAAGTGCCGGTACACCTGCCGTCCTGGAACCCACAGGTCTGGCCCGGGACGATGGTAAACGCCCGGATGGCATGACGCTTGTTCCTTGGAAGCTGGGACGGCCTTTAGTATGGGACGCTACATGTGTCGATACTCTGGCGCCGTCCCATCTTCCAAGGACTTCGCTACAAGCTCGAGCGGCTGCCGAAGCGGCTGAAAACCTTAAGCGGCGCAAATATGCAGCCCTAGATTCCGGGTGCATGTTTGAGCCGTTTGGGGTAGAGACCCTCGGACCTTGGGGACCTGGAGCCCACTCCATTTTCAAGGAGCTCGGCAAACGCTTAATTGAAGCTACCGCTGACCAGAGGGCTGGCTCGTTTCTTGCTCAGCGCCTGAGCCTTGCTATTCAGCGCGGAAATGCAGCCAGCCTTCTGGGCACATTACCGTCGGGCTCGGAGTTGGAGCACGTTTTTTATTTGTAAATATGTATATTTAATCCTTTAAGATGTATTTTTTATCTAGATATTTAATTTTAGATTTTAGTATTATTATTATTGTTTACTTTCTCTTTCATGAATAAATTAAATTTTTTTTATATATTAAATATATTTATTCTTAAAATTTTATCATAATCATTATCAAAAATGATGCAGCCGTGACGTAATTTTCTGGATAGTGATAAGTCGCGATTTGTCACTATTTCTTATCAGGTCGTATATCGAATGGCGCTATGTTGGCGCTGTGTTGTTGCCGTCACTACTTGTCAAGTTATCAGTGTCAATACATGGCATGCGATGCAATAAATTGCAATATGCACTCAATGTGATAAAACATTTTCATGTAAATTATGTATTAAATATTTTAGAATAATAACATTCAAATATTAGTAAAACGCAGTGGATTGGTTTGGTATATAATACAATACCTACTGAATACTTATTTTCCTGTTACCATATTTAAGAGCAATATTTTTACATTATTTAACACTTCTGCTATATATTTGCAATGGATCCTTTAAGAGAGTCTACGTCTTTACAAGATTGTTTAAGTAATCCTCCGAAGCGTATTACTCCAAGTGTTCCAACGCCTATTTGGGTAAGTGACATATTGTGTAGCATTCAATTTCTGTACCCAACCATATTATCAATGAACATTTAAATTAACTATTGCTTTTTACAGGACAATGTCGAGAGCCGGACTGCTTTAGTTGAGAATGACATATTTTCGCCACCACCAGTGCCATTTCCCCAACCATCTGTTATAACAAGTAGTTCTACAAATATGAATTTGTCACGCACTCCACAACACAGACCTACAAGTGTCCACAGTGATAACAGCGCATCGTCTATGCAAATGCCGACACCACAAGCACAGTCGAGGATAACTGGGGATGTGGTGCTCACTCCTACTCACAGTTCCTTCACTCCCCAAACCAACCCTCACAGCTCAATGACTGCTTTAACACCAATGGCGAGTGGCACAAATCAAGCCAAAAACAGTATAAAAATACAGTAAGTATTATCATCTACTTTGATTTTATTTTATCTGATTTCATGTTGAAAAATATTGTAATTCGTACTACTTGCATTCTTTGATATTTTTTTTACAATAGAGACAAGTACAATGTAAGAGAACTTTAACACTAACTTACTAAAAATTTTCTCTATAAAAAGCCATAACTACTAACTGTTCACCACATACTGGATACAGAGCATTTAATTTTATTAATAATTATGTTCCTTGCAGGAATTGTGTCTCTACCGTTAGCCTTGGCTGTGAATTGAAGCTGTTAGATATATATTGCAGAACACGGTTTTCAGAATACAACCCTGCAAGATTCCAAGGTGTGGTTATGAAAATATTGGAACCCAGAGCTACAGCTCTAGTGTTCAGGTATTTTTTTCTTTCTTAAAATTATATTGAAATATGCTATAGCCCATAACACTTCTTGAAAAGTAATTAATAAAACAAAGGAGCAAACAAAAATATACACCCAAATTACGAAAAAGGAGCACTCAAAAAATTTCCCCCCTAATATTGGAGTACTGAACTCAGAAATGTGTTTAAGTTGGACACTAAAGCCATATGAAAATTATTGCATCCATTTTCCCTTTCTTTATCTAATATCATATTTTGCTATTTCAGGTCTGGCAAAATTGTATGCACAGGGGCAAGGAATGAACATGATTCATACTTGGCTGCTAGAAAATTTGCAAGAATCATTCAAAAACTTGGATTTCCGGTGTGTACTTTTAAGGAAAAGATTCTTATAAAGATCGATATTATTTTGTAAATATGCCTAGTTACCTTATCTAAATCTTAAAAAATATTTAAATATACATACGAGCCCCGATGCAGTGGAGTTCGTGTAGTTCGAAACAATTTTTACAAATTTTTGAATATTTTAAAAATGATCACATTATGCTAATGATAAATTGTATGAACGTTAGTCATGGTTAATGTACTACATTTCAAGAGACACAACAATCTGAAGTACGCTTTTGTTGTTTAATAAATCGATTTTAACAAACCAGTGTCTAAATTATATTTTCGTTCACCACCGTAATTTCGCGCTTATAAGCTTGACGCAAAATTCGCAGTGCATCAGGTGTACCATGTCGTCTTTAATATTAATGGCGTTCTTTACATTCATTGATTATTTACAAAATTAAAAATTGTGGAAAAAATTTAAAAATATACCTCTCATAAAATAGTTTTTTTTTTATTCTGATTTATTAAGTCCAAATATTTTATACTCAAAGAAACTACTTTAGTACTACTATTGAATAGTGAAGGTTTTGTCTCTAAACCTTTTCCCCCGGATGAACGGGGTAATCTCGAAAAACTGTCTAACTGGACAAGAACATATGCATCGGGGCTCGTATCTCCCAATAGAATTTCAACATTTAATGGACAGGTTGCAAAACTGATTAATTTTATACATATTATTCTCAATGTTTTCAGGCCAAGTTTCTGGATTTTAAAATACAGAACTTCATAGCAACAGGAGATCTGAGGTTCCCGGTGAGACTGGAGGCTCTGCAGCAGGCCCACGGGCAGTTCACGTCGTACGAGCCGGAGCTGTTCCCCGGCCTGGTCTACAGGATGGTGCGGCCTAGAGTTGTGCTGTTGATATTTGTTAATGGCAAAATTGTGTTCACAGGTAACCTTTTACTACATCAATTTGCCGATATTTCCAGATTTGGTCTGTGGAAATCATGTCCACTAAATCAGTACCGTGAATATTGAGTAAATACCTGCTCTACAGACATGGCAGTAACGGTAGCACATATATACAGTCGTATGAAATGCATTTCCCCTTGAGCTGTATAGCGAAATAAATTGCATTTACGATAAGGGGTACGGTGTAGCAAATACGCTAGATACTACAAAATACTTACGTTTTTTTTTCTAGTATCGTCATCAAAGTTATCCAACTTACATAATTGTATGAAGAGTGTATGGCTTTGTTGTACTGTACTTCGTTTTTATACCATGTTGGTGGCAAAGAAGCGTACCTACGGCCCTCATGATAGTAAGTGGTCACGGTCACCATAGCTTATGAACAAATCCAAGTCCAAACACATGCGCGTTGCCTGCCCAGCAGTTGTTGTTGTCTCTAAATTTATTGATATACGCTTTTCAACTTTTTTCAGGAGGAAAGACGAGAAATGAAATCCACGAAGCCCTAGATATTATTTATCCTATATTAAGAAGTTATAGAAAGAATTAACATTTTGTAATAAGGCTAATGTATTGATTTAATGATGAGTTGACTAATTATTTATTATACAATATAATTTTATTATATAAACAGACGTTGACTTTGATTTTAGCAATAGACTGTCATAGATGGAGGCTATACGAAAGGTCCACGGAAAGAACATGTCTAGTCAATTCAAATTACAGAACGAAAAACCACCTTACTTTTTAACAGAATAGGGTGTGAATTTGCCCTGATCTTTTTAAGCACTGGACATGTTTTCTCCATGGATCCTTCATACATGCTTTTTTACAATAACACGGATCCATGACAAGCAATTTTAGGAGGTAAGGTAGGGAGTAAGCAGAATTTATTTTTGTCAGAAAAAATTGAAAACTTTTTGCCTGGGAGTTGTTAAAAGAAAACTGTACCTAAATATTAGGTCTTAGGGTGCGGCTCCACTGAGGCGGAGAGGAGCGGATATGTACAAAATTGGACAATGCGACCGCATGACAGGTGTTTCGAATTTTGAATTTGAAGTATGTAATTGGTCAATTTTGCACATCTCCGCTCCTCTCCCAATGGAGCCGCACCCTTAGGGCTTGTAAGGGGTGCGGCTCGCAAGGGCTCCTTAACAAGACAACCTTTTGAAAGCCAAGCTTTGGCGAATAATATGTGACTAATAACAAGCAGTCGCATCAAATCAAGCGAAGTTAAAAGGCTACTTACTACATTAGCGAAGCGGCTGTTCCGCTGTTTCGTCATAATCATAAGGTTAATCAGAAGATTCACAAGCCAATTGATAGACTAATTTCATATAATAAAAGGGGATTTAGTTTTTGCTACGTATGCTTGCTGAGCAACATGTAAAATTAAATTGTTTTACGATACGAGGGAGAATAAAATATTGCACAATGTTAAATGTACTAACATATTGTCAGCCTCTGAGCCTAGTTGATATTGACCCTGCCTAGGAAGCTGGAAGTTCCGGGTTCGAATCCCGACAGCATTATTTGTGTATTTTGTTATCACAAATATCTATTTGTTCCTTCGTTATGGCTGTCTATGTATTTATATATATATATATATATGTATCGTCGCTTGGTACCCAGTGTACCCACATCACAAGCCTTAATTGAGCTTAGCGTGGGACTATAAAATCGCTTTGTGTGCGATTTCCCAAGATATTTATTTATATTATTCTTATCTATAACTCCTGCTACGCGTGCCAGATGACATGACTGAAATTCTTTCACATAGTTAAAATTAACTGAACTCCTTTATCAAAGAAATAAACAACATTTGGTATTAAAACAATCTTACACTTTATTTATTGCTTACATCATATCATTATCACACTTAATTAATTACAAATAGGCATTATAATATTTATCCACATTATTGTTTCATGCATAATTCTAGCTTACAAAATATTACCTTACATTGCATTCCCACCTGTCTGTCACGTGATTACAGACCCATGGGAATACACCTTTATAATAATTAAGATCCACAACTTAGGCACTCGTCTTTGTTCTGTAAGGAGCAGGTGATGGCAGCCATGTTCGCTTCATCTGCTTCAGTATTCCCATTCGTAGTTCCATTGGTGTTTCCATTCATTATTCTGGCCCTGACTTTTGCTTTATCCACTGTGAATTGGATAGCGTTTGCAGCCGGCTTGGTCCGAAGGTAGTACATGCCAGTTTTGAGACCCATTTTCCACGCGTGGAAGTGAATAGAAGTCAACTTGCCGTAGTTTGGTTCAGCCACATGAATATTGAATGACTGGCTCTGATCTATAAAGGCACCTCTGTCCGCGGCCATCTGAATTGTAGTTTTAACAGAGATCTCCCAAACAGTCTTATATAAATCTCTAATTTCTTTGGGGATTGTCTCTATGTTTTGTATGGAACCATTATTGTGAATGATTAAATTCTTCATGTCTTCATCCCACAGATCTGCCTCAGTTAAGTCTCGGAGCAGGTGATGGTTCACCACCTGGAATTCACCCGACAGAACCCTTCTTTGGTAAATATTGGATGTGAATGGCTCAAAAGATTCATTGTTCCCTAATATTTGTGCAGTAGAAGCTGTGGGCATGGGGGCTAGGAGGAGCGAATTGCGAAGACCATGCTTTGCAATCTTCTCTTTCAGGGTTGCCCAGTTCCACAGATCAGAGGGGGTCTTGTTCCACAGGTCGTACTGCAATATGCCTTGGCTGGCTGGGCTTCCTTCGTAAGTCTCATACACTCCAAGCTTCTCTGCTAACTCACAGCTAGCTTCCAATGCGCCATAGTAAATGGTTTCGAATATTTGCTGATTCAGTTTAATAGCGCCCTCACTCTCGTACGGCAGCCTCATTAAAACGAAAGTGTCAGCTAAGCCCTGAACTCCAATTCCGATCGGTCTGTGCCTCATGTTGGAGTTTCTAGCCTCAGGAACTGGGTAGAAGTTAACGTCAATAATTTTGTTCAAATTTTGAGTGATTGTTTTAGTTACTTCCTTCAATTTTTCGAAATTATATGTCTTGTCTTCATTCACAAACATGTTCAAGGCTATTGAGGCTAAATTACAGACGGCGACTTCATCCGAGGACGTGTACTCTACGATTTCAGTGCAAAGATTGCTGCATTTGATAGTTCCCAGGTTCTTTTGGTTGCTCTTTCTGTTGCAGGAATCCTTGTAAAGCATGAAAGGTGTTCCCGTTTCTACCTGTGCCTCGATAATAGCTTTCCAGAGAATTTGTGCTTTCACTTGTTTTACGAATCTGTTTTCCTGTTCATATTTTTCATACAGAGCCTCAAATTCATCTCCCCAGCAGTCAGCGAGGCCGGGGCTGTCGTGCGGGCACATGAGGCTCCAGTTTTGATTAGCCTCAACCCTTTTCATGAAGAGATCCGGAATCCACAAGGCGTAAAATAGTTCGCGCGCGCGGACTTCTTCCTTTCCGGTATTTTTCTTCAGATCGAGGAATTCGAATATGTCCGCATGCCAGGGCTCCAAGTACACCGCGAAGGCCCCCGGTCGCTTGTTTCCGCCCTGGTCGACGTACCTTGCAGTGTTGTTGTAGACCCTGAGCATGGGGACTAAGCCGTTAGACACGCCATTGGTCCCTGCAATGTAGGTACCTTTGGCTCTGATACAGTGAACGTGTACGCCGATTCCTCCTGCAGATTTGGAAATCAGGGCGCACTGCTTCAGAGTGTCGTATATGCCTTCGATGCTGTCGTCCTTCATGGCGATGAGGAAACAGGACGACAACTGCGGACGAGGAGTGGCGGCGGAGAACAGCGTAGGACTGGCATGGGTGAAGTATTTCTCGGAGAGAAGATTGTAAGTATTAATGGCGGCATCGATATCTTCACCGTGAATACCGATCGAAACTCGCATCAGCATGTGTTGGGGCCTTTCTGCAACCTGTAAATAATGATTGTTTACAATGGTAACTAATTTTTTGTTAAAAATAAACATGGAAGTAGTGAAATATAATAAAAGTACCAGCGTAAGTAAAAGAGTACGCAGTATGTTCTTATTACCTGTCTCTATGTACGCTTACTTGTATCATAAAGGAATAGGCTAGTAACTAAAGGATATAGGTATATATATCTTATAATAATATTACCTTGTTGTTGATCTTCAGCAAATATGATCTTTCCAGTGTTTTGAAGCCAAAATAATTGTATTTGAAATCCCTGTCATAGACAATAGCAGAGTCCAAGCGCTCCTTATGTTTCATTACAATTTCATAATGAAAGTCTGAGATCATTGGAGTCCGTTTCTTGGTGTGAGGGTTGATGATGTTGTACAAGTCGGTTATGACATCTGAAAACAACATTATTATAAGTAACTGCTCACTATAATTTCAAATATCGTCCCATGTCTGATCCAAATATGTTTAAAGTTTAATAGATTCACTTGGTAGTATTGGTGATATCAATACACAGTTGGATTGTACCTTAACAGATTGTATAAAGTTTGCGCCAAAGAATATTATTAATATTATACAGGGTGGAAATTCTTTTTGGGTCAGTGAGGGCAGCTACCAGATCCAGAGTAGCTATAGCTACGCCATAATGGTCTTAGAAGACCTACCTTCGATTTTAAATTAATGATGATTGGCGTTATCAGTGCCAGAAAGTGGTCATTTTTGATAAACTTTTTTGTTGATGCCAATAAATTCCGTTTTTGTTCAGGATCCAAACCTTGTTTGCGTCCAAAAATAAATTTTTGGTTAGAAATGCCGCAAATTGAGTTTTTAAATTCCCAAACAAATTTTTATAAAAATTAAAATTTTATTTTCCTCATTTAATTTTTTTATGCCATACGATTCCATTCCTATCCAGTACCAATAGTTTCCTAGGGGTCAACTTATGGCAATGTACAAAAACACCAAAAATCAAAGAAAATTGTTTTTATACATTTACTATGGGAAAAAAGTTAAACTATAAATACATCTATCGGCATAAAAAAAATTCTTGACCAATGACCATTTTCTCGCACCCTGTATGTTTTTTACAAAATTTTTACACGTCAATCTTCATTAATTAAAAATCGAGAGAAGGTCTTCTAAGACCACTTTTGCATAGCTACTCTGGATTTGTTAGATGCCCTCATTGACTGAAAAATTATTTCCACCCTGTATACACATATAATTTTTTTGTGAGCCTGCAACAATATATAAACATAGATATCTAACTCAACGAGCTCAGCTTTCAGGTTTCATATTTTGTTTGTAGCTATGGCCTAACCTAGTAGTAAAAATACTAAGGTTTATTTTGTTATTTCAAGCATGTCTGCTCAAGCAGTAAATAAAGTCTTTGGTTCTCCCCGCCTATTCAAACCATTCTGACTGGAAAATTTAAGAGTACATAAGGGATTCCCTGATCTATATTTTTTCTAAGGGGATTCCCTGATCTATATTTTTTCTAAGGGGATTCCCTGATCTATATTTTTTCTAAGGGGGTTCCCTCATTATTTTGTTTGTTCTCGTCTTTATCAGGAACAATATAAAAAATAGGATGCCTTCATGGGCTTCATAAAAACAAAAAGCATGATAGTTTCCGTTGTGTTATGAAAGTTTGTAAAACAACCTACATAATTATGGGAAACTTCTTAACATGGTAAGCACATCTGTTACGACATTGTGGGAACTTCTTAACAATCGACCCATCTTGTCTAGCAGTCCTGTCTAACTTAACACGTTTGTTTTGGGCATATCCTTCAGGTAAAGTAGGTTATTACTATATTAACATGATGTTTGAGCCCATACACACAAAACATACATAAGACAGCATGTGCGTGTCCTAGACAGTCTACAAGATTAAGATTTCATATATAGAACAAAAATCTTGTGCTAGCCCCACATTCTACATACCAACAGGTTTATGTGATTTTGGTTTAATCTTGTAGGGCCCACCATACCATTTTCTTTCAATCTTATTTTGAACTTAGCTATGTAAGGAATAGTGGTGAACTTCGTTTGTTTGTGAAATCAACCAAATAAAGGAAATGCAACTTTATTAAGTTTATGAAAGGTTTAAACTTCATTGAAGTGGAGTGGAGTGTACATGTACATTGTAATGTACATTGTGCCTTATGAGGTTAAAACACTTTGAAATCACCCTGCTAACACTTTTTTACCAATAGAGTGGTTAAAGCTTGGAACAAACTCCCTGAGGATATAGTTTCGGTTCTGAGCATCAACCAATTCCAGATCAGGTTGGATCTACAATTATTATTTTATCTTAAAATTGATATCAGACCAAGAGTCATTGGATGCAGGTACCATCAGTTGCCTCAACTGGCTACCTGAGTAACAAGAAATAATAAATTACCTGAGAAGTGTTTCCTGGTTTCCTTATGCAGGTTAGAGATGGCCAGTCTTGCAGCAAGCACAGCATAGTCCGGGTGGTCCGTAGTCATGGTGGCTGCAGTCTCCGCAGCCAGGTTGTCCAGCTCCACTGTTGTTACACCAGAGTATATGCCACCTATCACTTTCAAGGTGATTGACACCTACAAATTACAGAAAGTCCGCCTGTTGTACTTTAAGTTTTACTTTTGTACAATAAAGTTTAAATAAATAAATAAATAAAGTCAAAGATCAGTTTACTAGGTACATACCCTATTGCTACTGATAATTGGAATTGGATGCTATTAATAATTGGAAAAGTCAATAAGACCAGCAAACATGTTGGTTTTCTGTGATCTAATATTAATACTTACTGGATCCACAAAATCCATGTTGAGTCCATAACAGAGCTTCTTTATTCTTGATGTTATCTTATCAATATGAACCTCCTCCACTCTTCCACCTGAAACATTGGGACTGTTCATTCTCTGAGACAATTATAAAACATTCACTTATTTGTTTCTAGACAATGCAGTAACTTATAAGACTGTCTTTATCTTGCTACCAACCAATTCTATTTGAACTGGAATGGCATGCTACATGTTGAGACTTGAACCTACAGAAATGAGACAGCAATATGCAATAATCATAGGTCAAAACGTAAAGGCATTGTAATGGCAACAATACATTTTTTGCTACACCAAACAATAGCATTCCAAGCAAAGGTGTACCACCATAAATTTTGTCAAAAAAGTTTTTTAACACAGGGTCAAATACCGAGACCGCAAAGGCCAGGTGTTTCAAAATCTAACCTCGGTTCATACGTTATAGGAATAGGAGTATAATTGAATACCCATCTACTATAAAACTCTATTTGCATTATTATCTCAATTATAGTAAAATAAGGGCAGCACAACCAGCCAGTTGATTCTGCCTCGGAATAAAGGATATTGAAATGAGAATATGAGGAAACTTGCAAATAGACATTGGTGAAAACTTACCTCTTTTATGAACATATAACTTGTTCATTTTCCCAACCATCTTGTGATATTATAACTAGGGCAAATATTAAACAAATGGCTCACTTATTTAAATTAAACAAAGAAAGAAAAGGTCCCGTTTCAGCTGCTACTCCAACGGAACGGAAATAAAAATGTCATGACATGAAATTGCGCGGGAAATGATACGAAAGTACCAGAGACAATATAGTTTTTTTAATAGTTTTATAAAGTCTCTTACACATGTCACGATAGTTCACTTAAAGCGGTCTACAGGCCTTCGCGAATGTCACTTCCGACTTGCAAAATTATTGGCTGTACGTTACACAGTAACACTGGCCCAACGTACACCAATCTAAATAATAAATATTATGCCGTTACCTATTATGTAAGACGAGTAAAACATTCCTATTCATCACATAGCCTTTAAACTTAAACTGGCCCCTATTGAGTGCTCTCTTGGTGTCTCTCTAAATTGTCTCGATAATGTGTACAGTCTGTCTTGACCGTACTCCTTTCCTTGTTTTACTTTATTCTTTGATTGATCTTGAACGTACACCCCCAACTTGGCTGTCAAAGAGGTCCCTCCACCCTCCCCTCACTGTCATTGTCATTCTGTCATTTTACCGCATAACGTAAATATGCGTAAGGTTTTTTCTCTGTGGAGTGCGGGACGGGTAACGTCATTTGAAAATATTTCTGGAGAAAAAATTTTATTTTAGTTATTTTAGGGAGTAGTTTATGTAGATAGGGGTAGTTAATTAATTGATTGTTTATTTTTGTTGTAGTTAATTTATATTTTGTTTGGTTCGGGACATCCCGTGGGGGCCGGCGGGGTGATGGGTTCTACAAGCCCATCACCAGGGCCGGCCGGCGATCCTTTAGATATGGAAATTAATACTCCTCAAAGTCCATCCGAGGCAAATAAAACCGCGACTGTTTTCCCAGATTCCGACAGCGAAGAGTTTTCTTTAGCTAGACCGCGCACGGGGTCACTTAAAAGATCATCAGCAACAAATTTGAACTATGTAGCCACTGATGACCTTACTAAAAATAAGCTACAAAAGACAACTAGACCCCAGGCGTCAGCGGTGCCTCCCGTCGGGAGGCAGTGTTACACATACAATGATAGTGGACCTTTCGTGGTCCACATTCAATTAAAAACGGACTCGACAGGCGAAATAAATAGCAGCCCATCTCTTCACCCAGTAAAATTTGGGAAATACGTATGGGAAAAAAATATAAAAGGTTTGGTTCAAGGTGGGATTAAGAAAATTGGCAGGAATCGTATTAGTTTGGAGTTTTCACATGGTCTATACGCAAACAGGTCCTTAGACATATTTAGCAGTGAGGAGAGCTCACGGTACCTAGCTTTCATACCCTCATTCAACGTTTGCAGATTATTTGTTATCAGGAAGGTTCCTAAAGATCTGACCAATGAGGAGATTGTGTCTAGTGTCGCAACCCCCGAAGGTTTTGGAAAGATATTAAAAGCCAGGCGGCTGAATGTTAAAAAGAAGGTAGGGGAAGTACACGAGTGGGTTCCCACGGAGTCCGTGGTACTCACTGTTGATGGACAAAAAATTCCGCAACGGGTATTTCTATTTCATAATTCCTTTTTAACGGAAAAATACAATTTCCCAGTCATCCAGTGTCACCAATGCTGCAGATACGGTCACGTCATGGCAAACTGTAGGTCCCAGCCTCGTTGCTCTAAATGTAGTCTTCCCCATCTAAGTTCGGTTTGCACATCATTCAATGATGCGACCTGTTTGTTTTGCTCTGGTTCACACCCTGCAACAGATAAATCCTGCCCGGAATTTGATAGACAACACAAGATCAAGGCCGCCATGTCTGAAGAGGCTATTTCGTTTAGCGAGGCGTCTCAGCGGTTCCCGACTTCTAAACGCTCTTACGCTGAAACTGTCTCGTCGTCTTATAAAAAAAACGATTCTTTTAACTAGAAAACCGAGAACTCCTCTTCAGGAAGGATATGATAAAAAAGCCCATCAAGACATAATTAACAATTATCGCATCCCGGCTCCTCAGAATGGCTGCGCACTCCGCGGAGCTAATAATGGTGACGCAAGTGATAGCTCAGTCACAATGACATCTGTCATGCGTGACTCTACCGACTCTCCCATTGATAGCTCTCTTTCCAGTGACAGAACTCTTGATACTCTCTTAAACACCTTACTAACGCTCCTTAGCATAGAAAATTTACCGTACCACGTTGTCTCCAAAATCAATTCAATATGTCTCATTATTAATAAAAAATTACAGCATGTATACAGCAGTCCAGTGGAATGCGCGTAGTCTAACAAATAAGAAATCTGAACTGTCGTTTTTTAATAACAAATATAGTCCCTTCATATTCGCAATTTCTGAAACTTGGCTAAAACCTCAGCAATTCTTCAAATTGCCGGGGTTTCATGCCCTCCGAGATGACAGGGTGGATGGTTGGGATGGGTCTGCCCTTCTCATAAAAAACAAAATTCTTTTTAAAATAATCCAAATTCCAGCACACTCTAATGAAATTTATATCGTTGCGGCACTTATTAATAAAATATCATATGTTTCTGTATATATTCCTCACCCTTCTATTCGTTCTTTGTCAGAATTCTATGCCATAGTTAAGGACATTCCCAAACCAGTTGTCATTATGGGAGATTTCAACTGTCATCATGTTTGCTGGGGTTCCGGAACTACTGATGGCAATGGCAGGTTCTTACTAAGTTTAATGGACAAATTAGAGCTTTGTTGCTTAAATGACGGCAGTCCAACAAGACGGACGGGTCCTAATCAAAATTCCTCAGTGGTGGATTTAACCTTATGTTCTATAAATTTAGCCTCTCAACTATCGTGGAAGATTTCTTCCCTATCTCATAATAGCGATCACTTCCCTATTTTCATTTCATGCCCTGGAAATAAAAACGCAGAATCCCTTCCTCCATTACTGAGGTATAGATTAGCCAAAGCAGATTGGGATAAATATTCTTCATCTTTAGAAAATAATATTCAGACTCTTTCCACAACCAACCATATAAATATAAACGATGTCAATGAGGCATTTGTTTCAGCTATCCACAAATCTGCAGAGGAGTCGATTCCTCTTAAGGTATCAACTTTAAGCCGTAAAAATAAACCCTCTCAACCATGGTGGGATGACGAGTGTTCCGTTGCAGTAAAGGAACGGAATGAGGCAGAGCTGACATATGTCAATAATATCACTATAGATAATTACATTGCATTTAAAAGGATTAGAGCGAAATGCAGAAAAATTCTATCCAAAAAAAAATCGGAGGGCTGGACATCGTTCTGCGAATCTATTTCTCCTTCCACTCCATCAACGTTTGTATGGAAGAATATACGAAGATTTCGTAGGGGTGTTGCTCCTTCATCAGCTTCTGGCTCGTCTTTTACTTGGACAAATGAATTTTTAAACAAATTAGCTCCTCCATCGGTCCCTAACGTTTTTGACATTCCATTTTTGTACTCATTTAATAATTCCGATAACCTTTTAGACAAAATTTTCAGTTTGGATGAACTAAAAACTACGTTGGCTGCAGTATCTGACTCTTCTCCAGGGTCGGATGGTATTGTCTATTCCTTTTTGAAAAAAGCTGGCCCTATGTGTCAAGATTTCTTTTTAGGGTTAATTAATAACATTTTTGAAACTGGTGACATTCCAGTATCATGGAAGCATCAAATCATTCTACCAATTCTTAAACCAGGAAAGGATGCTGAAAATTTTAACTCATACCGGCCTATTGCTCTTTCTTCGGTTCTATGTAAAATAGTTGAGCACATGCTTAAAAACAGATTAGAATGGTATGTTGAAAATGCGGGTTTCCTCTCAGAAACTCAATTTGGCTTTCGAAAGGGAAGAAGCGTTACTGATAGTCATGCAATCCTATCGACAGATATCAGGTTAGCCTTTACGCAAAATAAATCGGTAGTTGCTGCCTTCTTAGACATATCAGCTGCCTATGACAATGTCCTTCTTCCGGTTCTCTGCAAAAAGTTGCGCACTATTAAGATACCTGAAAAGGTAGTCTTATTTATTAATAATATCCTTTCCGGCAGGACAATATCATTAAGAGCTAATATTGCTTGTGATAAGCCGAAACTAGTTTGGAGAGGACTACCACAAGGGTCCGTTTTAAGTCCTTTGCTCTACAGCATTTATACCTCTGACTTAGATCAATCAATTAATCAGCATTGTAATATCTTACAATATGCCGATGACATCGTTATATACTCAATCCACAGACACATCACTGACGCATCGAATTATATTAATTGCGCTCTTAATTCTTTAGGGCTTTGGTTGGATGCTCATGGTTTAGATTTATCACCATCCAAGAGCGCTGCTCTGGTATTCACAAGGGTTCGAAACAGCCCCCAAGTGAATATTTCATTTCGCTCACAAGCTATTCCAGTTTGTAATAATGTAAAATTTCTAGGAGTTATCTTTGACTCAAAATTATCATGGGTGGAGCATATTAAAACTGCGGTTGGAAAGTGCGAAAAAAATATAAACATAATTCGGGCCCTATCTGGATGCTGGTGGGGAGCCCACCCTTATTCACAGAAATTGCTGTACAACGCCTTAGTTAGGTCCCTCCTTGATTTTGGTTCTATTATTTTAGAACCATGCTTTAAAAAGGATTTAAAAAAATTGGATAGGATCCAATCTAAAGCTCTTAGAATAGTTACCGGTGCTATGAAATCATCTCCAATTAGAGCGCTTCAAGTAGAATGCGCTGACCCTCCGTTAAAAATTCGCCGACAGTATTTAGCGGACCGATATTTATTTCGTATTTCTCAGTTAGAGAATCACCCCCTCTTCCTTAAATTGCAGCTATTAAATGATCGTGTAGATACTAATCGTTTATGGGTTGGTAAGCCAAAACCGAATCTCATTACTAGTTTAACCAGATTAAATCACATAGATGTGGATATACACAAATTTTCTAAGCTTCCTATTTATACAGTTCCTTTTGCTGCCCTAACTTTCCAACAGAAATCAGTTAACATTGGCGTTGACCGTAACTCATCTGAAATCAATTCAAAGTTTTTGGCAGCTGTAAGAAACAAATGGTCTGGATGGGATTTATTTTTCACTGATGCTTCCAAAATTAATGATAGTTTGGTTGGTTGTGCATTTGTCCATGACAATTTGGAATCGATTCACAAATATCAGCTCCCATCAATTTCTTCTATTTTCTCAGGAGAATGCGTTGCTATATTAAAGGCAGCTAAATATATAATAGAGCACAAGGTGCCTAGATCAGTTATATTTTCAGATAGTTTAAGCTCCATTCAGGCGATTACCTGTAACTCTATAAAAAATTGTTCCAAATCCACGGTTGTTTGCATTATTAAAGAAGCCCTGTTTGCCTGTCATGTGTTAAATTTAGAAGTGCAGTTATCATGGATTCCGAGTCATAAGGGCATTCATGGTAATGAAATAGCTGACAGCGCTGCAAAGGATGCAGTTATAAATGGCAATAAATCTTCTTTCAAATGTTTCAGTAGCGATTTAGATGTAGTCTCCTCGACAAAACTGTACATTGATTGGTCTGATCTTTGGGAAACCAATAACACATTGCAATTTTTCCAAATCCAGCAAAAAATTTACCGTAAGCCTTGGTTTTTCAAACTGAAATTCAAAAAGAAGATAACTAGCTGTTTAATCCGCCTAAGGCTGGGTCATGTGAGCTCTCCAGAGTTTTTATATAGAATAAAGGTCAAAGATAGCCCGTCTTGTCAATGCGGGTATGAGTCTGGCTCTGTTGATCACCTGTTTTTCGAATGTCCTTTAAACCGTGTTTGCTTATATGACTTATTATATAATCTCAAAAATTTCAAAATTGATCTTCCCTGTAATTTAAAGAGTCTATTAGCTTACTCTGATTTTAATGTGTTGAAAATGTTAGCTTATTTTCTCGATAAAAATAATATAAGTATATGATAGTATGTATATTTTCTTATAGCTGTAGTAATTATTATTATATTATGTATATAACCCTAAATTCCAAATCTGGGCTAAATTATAGGTGCACTCCACAGCTTTAAGTGTGGGCACTGAACATACTTGACATTGGCAAAGTGCCCTGGCAGCAGTAAGCCATAATCACAAAAAAAAAAAAAAAAATATGCGTAAATGAAAATTATGAATCACTTTATAATCTTATCCTTATCACTGTGAACCGCTTTAATCATTATTAGCATTTATTACTCAGGCACCTGTCTTTTAGCCATATCCATAGCAAATGGGAGTAACTTGAAGCTCAGGCAATTTTAAATTCACTGAATGTATTGTATTAATAACTATGAAGCAAATCACTGTTGATGTTCAAGCATACGATAATGCATCTTTTTTAATTGGACTGTCATTGGCAGTATCCTCAAGTCTGTTCATTGGATCCAGTTTTATTATAAAAAAAGTGGCCTTAAAGAAGATAAGTGCCAGTGGAAACGTAAGAGCATCTGCTGGCGGCTTTGCATATCTTAAGCAATGGCTGTGGTGGCTAGGATTTTTGACCAGTAAGTTAATTTGTTTGTGATTTGTTTGAAGTTGTAATTAACTCTGTATATGGCACTGGTCTCAGAAACTACCACCCAAGGGGCTATCTTTTTATATTTTATTCTTGTACAGATTTTTTTGTACTATGGGATGGTATTGGAGCTTGAATTCAGGGTTTTTTTGATCTTTTCTGTTGAAAGGTTGAGGTTAGAATTTGTAGCCATGGAGGCTCCATGAATTGTTTTTTTGTTTTGCTTAAATTTTTTTTTTCAATATTTTACAGTGGGACTCGGGGAAGCTGCCAACCTACTGGCATATGCCTTTGCGCCTGCAGCACTCGTCACTCCCCTGGGAGCACTCAGTGTGCTGGTGTCTGCTGTACTCGCCTCAAAGTTTCTAAAGGAACACCTTAACTTTATTGGAAAGGTAAATATTGGTAATATTTCTAGAGAACTCTTTTAGGTAAAAAAAAAAATCTTGCAGAAACTTGTTTCTAGGAAAACAACTTTTTCATATAACAGTCTTGGATACAAGCACAACATGTAATAAATACTGAACTCAAATTTTGAAGAAATGTCTTTATTTTTCAGATTGGTTGCTTCCTTTGCATTGTGGGTTCAGTACTCATAGTCATACACTCCCCAAAGTCTGAAGAAGTCAAGACCTTCAGGGAGCTAACTAGTAAACTATGTGACTATCAGTTCTTGACATATACTGCAACAAATGTTTTCATGTGTTTAATAATTAAAGTTATATTTGTGCCTCGGTATGGCCACCAAAATATTGCTGTCTATTTGCTTCTGTGCTCAGCCATTGGCAGTTTAACAGTTGTGTTCTGTAAAGCAGTTGCACTTGGGGTCAAAGAAACCATTTCAGGACATGCCAATAATCTAACCCATTATATGTTTTGGTTATTATTAGTGGCCTCAATAGTTTGCATAATGATCCAAATGAACTACCTGAACAAGTCTTTGGACATATTTAATACAAGTGTTGTGAGCCCGGTTTACTATGTAATGTTTACAGTATTAGTTATTATTGCATCAGGAATCTTATTTAGGGAATGGGAGAACATGGCAATTATAGACATTCTGGGCTGTGCATGTGGCTTCCTGGTTGTGATGACAGCCATTTTCATGTTAAATGCATTCAAAGATGTGCAAATGTCATTCAAAGATTTGAATTTGAATGCTAGGAGAAGAAGGAGTGCTTTAGATGTAGAGTCTGATGGTAACTTCTTGAGTAATCTTCATAATGGCAGACCAGCTTGACAATGGTTGATTTAATTGCATTTTAATTTTTGAAGTAGGAGTATTCTACTATTCAAATTCCATACTTGCAAAGGCTCTAACATACAACCAGCTGATGCAGAGCCTATATTGATATAGATGCTATTGCTTGCAAATATTTTAATATATACTATGAGACACTTGTTCATTACTTAGAATGTAAGGCTGAAGTGATTAAGCTGTAATTAATAAATAATTAAAGTATTGCCATAATATTTAATACAAAATGATTAAAACAAAATGTTTATATGAATGTACAAATTTATTATTGCTTTTGTGTATTACATAAATCACAACAATGTACACAACATCATTGATGTACAAACACATAGAAAGTAAATAACTCCTAAATATTAAGTAATATCAAAATCAAAGAATGTTTGTTTTCTATGTGATCATTACTTATGATGCACCCACACTTAGCTATAATATAACTTTGTGTAACAAGGGCATAATACAATACTGCAATATGAAAGAGAGATTGTAAATATTATACAAACTGCAGTGTGGGGTCACCATAATAATAAAAGTACTGTTCATAACATTTGTGTAATTCTTTCTTGTTTGAAATGGCCAAGCTAAATCATCAAAATACAAGTCAGCTAAAAGTAATGGCCAAAATACAAGTCAGCTAAAAGTAAAACCCATTACTTTTGACTGACTTGTATTTTATGTTTTTGCTTTTGAAAAACGTAAGTGTGAAAACAAACACAGCTGAGTGATGTGCCACAGTCAAGATTTATGAATATAATAAATTAATATTAATAAGGTAATAAAATAACACAATGTGTGTTATTCATGTATCAGATCTCTTCAATAATTACAGATAACTATTGTAATTTTTTTTAAATTATATTTGATTAAGCACAATTTTGTACAAAACAAATTTTAACCCTCTGACACTGAGGTGACAGCCCAAATAACCATTTTCAACTTTATGATGTTGACAATAAAACACATCTCACATGACCATCACTAACAGTGGCAGAGGGTTAGTCATAAGAATAAAGTCTTTATTAAAATAAAGTCTACCAATTTCTACATCTTTTTTTAATTCAAAACATTAAAGATCAACCCTGCAGATATATTCCAGTTAGACTAAAAAGCCTGATCTTTGGTACATCAAAATTGGAATTGTGAAAATGCTTCATACCAGGAATGTAATAGAAATCTGTCACAAGTACACAGTAACAGAGTGATAAATGAAAGTTCTACAAATAGGACAAGTCCTCTGATAACCATACAGCCTCATACAACACTCACTACACAGGCAGATGTGTCTACAGGGCAGAGTCAGAACACACTTTTCCCGTTCTTGGCAAATAACACACAGAGCATCAGCTGCATCTGCAGCATCATTGGCTGCTCTCACACTGGCAGCCGCCTCCCGCACTCCGGCCTCCCTGCCACCTACTAAACTAGTAATCACCCTCACCTCAGAGTCAGTAAAATAATTATAAAACAAATGATACAAGTACAAACTATTTCTTACCACAGACCAGTAAATCAATGTAAACCTAGCTTGAATATCTTCTCTAAAATGTATACACAAACGCACAATAACTATAGCACTAATTATACCCATAAATGACTCCAAAGGCACATCAGTCAGGAAGTTAGTAAACTTCAGCAATGTCATGTAAGCACTCACAATCCCATCTATGGCTACATCTGTTAAGTACTTCAGCAACTGCTTCACCAGCTGGGGCAATTGAATAGGAATAAACGTGACTATGAGCCATAGTGCATCCCCCACACATATCACAGCACTCTTTACTATGTATAACACTTCAGAAATCACTAGAATCACTGAATCTATCAGCCACTTTATGGAGACTACGATGGCACTCAACTTGAGATATATGTCGTGGTACACCTTCGCCACTCCGCTCCAGATAAATAACACTTGGTTGACGACCGTGTCGATAACATCATTAGTAAAGTTAGGTATGTCTTCATTAAAGATTGGCAAGTTGTCCTCGTAAACTATTTGGATAAACGTTCGAACACTATCAATAAAGTTTAACAGAGCTGTGCAGACTCCCGCAACTGCTACAAATATTACATGTCCGACGAATGAAGCTCCGAGTAAAACACTTCGTACGGTTAATGCGAATAAGTTAATTATTTTGGCAACTAAGGCAATCATTGTTTATTATCATTTTATTGCAACGTTATGTAAATATTGTCGTTCCTATAAGTTTATTAGCAAAAAAGTTAACTTATCAACGGCTTAGAGGAGTGATATGATTGATATCTGTCAGCTGTCAGTTCATTTCAGTTCTTAAATGCGTTTAGTTTAGATAATTGTTAGTGTGATTTTAATTGAGTTTCGTCTTGGTCACACTTTAATTACTAAGCATTTATGAGTATTTACATTGATTAATATTGTCCTAGTGTTAATAGTACTTTAATTAGCATAGGAACTAAAGATAAAAATAATTGCTAAAATCTCGCCTAGTTTTCAGATCATACACCTTGTTACCAGAAAAATACACCTTGTTACTGTCATTGTTGTCTATGGATCATATCTATGTAGTCTATGCATCTATGGAGAGGAGAGTTCTGTCACTTATGTCACTGTCAGTGTCCTGTCATTGTCAATAATTTAATGTTTGTGCTAGTACTCGAAGAAATATATTCCTTCTATAAATCCATTTTTATCTTGTGAATCTTCGCATATACTAAGTGAAAGAAATAAATAACAATGGCTCCTAAAGCGGGTGGAGATTCCGCTAAAGTTAATTCAGGTGTTTACAAGGATAAAAGCAAGCCTACAGACATTCGGCTTAGCAATATCAATGCCGCAAAAGGTACAATGGCTACATGACTAATAACATCTGATTTTTCAATTTAGTATTAGTAGCTAAATATGAATGAAATAATTGATCTGAGTAAACATAAAAATATAATGAGGTCTAAATTTTCCAGTAACTGTGTATTCTTCTGTATAACTTAGGCTATTCGTGGTATTTTTATATTTTTTCTCTTGTTTCAATATAAGTCAAATTATTTAATCTAGTCATGTGACTAGAAATATAATGATTTAATAAATTATAATACTTCTTTAGTAATTTTATATTCTTCCACAAAGCTTCTCAATAACGGTGATAAGATTGATTTAGAATAGCTCCACTGTAATACATGCTTTGTTTTTCAGCCGTATCAGATGCTATTCGCACCAGTCTTGGGCCTCGCGGCATGGACAAAATGGTAAAATATTTATTATATTACTAAACATTTAGAAACAGTAAATTTTATTTGTTTAAATTTGGTTTGTTTACATAATTTTAAAATCAAATAACAGTTGTTAACTACAGAATGCATGGAATATTATTCTGTGAAGTGTTTAAGTTGAAATGGAATAAAACCGTCTCATAATCTATTTGAAATGTGTATTTTAGATCCAAGCAGCTAATGGTGAAGTGACAATCACTAATGACGGAGCCACTATATTAAAGCAAATGAGTGTGATACATCCAGCTGCTAAAATGGTAAGCACCAGTATTTTATGTGTTTAGATTGTTATAATATGTTTGGCAGATGAACAAATCTTTTAGAAGACAAATAAGTAAATATCATGGGGTATTCTTACACAAATCAACCTTTTGTAGTTCTGTTGTGGATACTAAACAACATAATTAAAAGGAACAATTTGTTGATAAATTCACGAATAGGTTCACTGTCTTACAAACCCAGGATGGCTTTGCAGGCAGGGTAACTATAGACAGGGCTAAGGACACTAAAAGCATATTAGACTGTAAACAATATAAATAAACAGATAATTATTTCATGGGTGAATCAACTTTTTTCGGGCTGTTTTTTACCATGGTTACAGTCTCCTGAGTAACCCTGGTTTTATAAAAAAATATGTTATGTAAATGATACAGACATACATTATTCTGGTGTTAATAAGCCCTTTAGTTAATGGGCCACCTACAAACATGGACTACATGCAATGCATGTTTTCATAATTTAAGTAACATAATTTTGCATAAAGCCAGGGTTACTCAGGAGACAATAACAGACCGAAAAAAGTTGATTCACCCTCATTTTTAAATATTTATTATCAATTACTGTTGTTTCTTTTTTGGGACAAGAATTACAATATAATATTATACTATAATACCAGTTTCTTATTTGTCATTGTAATATCTTGATATCCTTTATCTATGAGACATTGAGGAAGTATGATTGTTTCAGTTGGTAGAACTGTCCCGTGCCCAAGACATTGAGGCTGGTGATGGTACCACCTCCGTGGTGGTGATTGCGGGAGCTCTGCTGGATTCTGCTGAGAAACTCTTGCAGAAGGGTATTCATCCGACAGTTATTTCTGATGGATTCCAGAAGGCTCTACAAATGGCCCTGCAGGTAAATAATGTTCAGTGATTTATTTATTTATTATTGATAGATTGATTACGTCACTCATTTTCAAAAACCATTGATGATATGCCATACGCAATGTGACTGTTAATATCAAACCTGCAGTGTCCTTCTGCTGCAGGGTCAAAATGTTAACATTACTAATCACACACTGGTAAAGCAAGAGATATACATACAGGGAGTTTGTTCAATACATTTTAAGAAGAATTAACTCATTTTATAACTAAGCTTTTTCTTTTTGCAAATCCTATCCAAATTTTTCTATGAAAATACTTGTATATTAGTTTTCTTAAGGTGTTAAGTAAATAGAGGTTGCCTGTAAGGTAAGCTTGAAGGACCAATTCTACACAATAAAAAAGGTTAATCAATCATCCCACATTGTAGTTAAGATCCTTTACTCCACTTTATTTCTATGTATACTTATTGTAGCAATAATTTTTTCATATTTGTATCACTAGGTTGTTGAAGGCATGGCAACCCCCGTGGACCTCCAGAATGAAGATGCTCTGCTGCAGGCGGCAGCTACATCTCTCAACTCTAAAGTGGTGTCGCAGCACTCAACCATTTTGGCGCCTATTGCTGTTCAAGCTATTCGCGCTGGTAAGACATTCTCAATTACTGTGGCAATTTTGTATTAAGTATTGGTCATATGTATACTCATGAGCTACAACAACATTGCAGAAATGTGACCCTTAGTTTACTGTTGGAATTATAACAATGCTGTCTTGGTATCAAGCTATCAGCCCATGCACTTCTTATTTCATACTTTGATTTTCGCAATAAACTTTATTTATTAAGTGCCAACAAAATATAGGAGTTATAGCTCGAAGCCAGAGCTCAGATTGTCAACGTTTCTCGGAAAAGAGAAATGTTGACAACCTGAGCTTAGACATTTTCAGTGCCATGGAATTCAAGTATAAGTAAAGAAGCAAGAAAAGAAAAAAAGCGGGTAGCTCGCCGTGTGAACAAGCGTTGGCTCCTTGTTATAATTCTATTAATACAATTAAATTGATTAATAACATTTGAATAAACTTGCGCTCATATTAGTGTGTATTACTGTGAGTGTTTGCAAATCAATCGCAATAGTGATTCTCTAGATATATGCGTGAACGTTCTTTAAGCAGTGTTGACTTTTTTTACTTACCTACGTCAGCTGACCGCCTCGATCCCCCGTACCACAATATCAGTTTCTGAGCTCGAGTCGGCCTATTGCGGGAACAAAGTTATCGTACGCGTGCTCGCTCATCGATCTCGTGGTACCGGATCAGTCAGTTGTTTACGTATTGCGAATATAAAATTGTTTAAATATGAAATCCCTAAGATCAACTAGGAGTGTAAAATCGTGTTCTGGATGCCACAACAATATCTCAAAAAGCTCTGAGAACAGCTTTATGACCTGTAAACAAGCCGCCTGTGGGAAATCTTACTGTGACCTCTGTATTACTTCGAGCAACCTTAACCCGGAGCAATTAACAAATTGGATATGCCCGGACTGCCAAGCTGCCACAAAACGAGGAGGCGATAATTCGTCCACACCGGTGCGAGCTCAGGTACTGACCAACATTGCTCCTGAATCCAAAAAAGTGATACAAGTACCGGCGGGCGACAGGTCAGGTACCTCAGAAATTGCGGAATTAACTTTAGAAATAAGGAACCTACGGAGTGACGTATCTTCATTGAAATCGCAGATTGCGGAGGCTCTGTCTTCACTGAACCTCTGTAATCAGCGACTGGACAGCATGACGAATCAGATAAGTGATTGTGAGGAAAGAATTAAATCATTGGAGGAGTTCAAGGCAGAAAATACAAACTTGAAAGCTACGGTCACAGAGCTACGTGACCGTTTAAACTCGCAATCACAGGCCGCGTTGCATACTGAGGTGGAATTTGAGAAATTGAAGCACGATTTGAATGACAAGGACCAAAGCATGCTTATAAATGATTTTGAGATTGTCAATATACCGGAATCGAATAATGAAAACGTCTACAACATAATAAGTATCCTCGCTACAACATTGGGAACATCTTGTACAGAGACCGACATCGTGGAGGCATACCGCGTCGGGTCGCGTCGCCTGGTGGTGAGCGGAGGCCCCCCGGCGCCGCCGCGCCCTCTGGTGGTGCGCACGACGCGCCGCGCCGTTAAGGAGCGCCTGCTGCGCGCGGCACGCATTCGACGCAACGTAACTACAGCTGACTTATCTCTGTCCGGGAAATCTACGCCGATTTATATTAATGAAAGATTGACGAAAGAAAACCGCAGGCTTTTCAAAAAGGCCAAAGAAGAGGCGAGACGTCTAAGTTGGCGGTATGTCTGGACGAAATTCGGTAAAATATATGCTAGAAAAACCGAGGGTTCTCAGATATACACACTACGTTCAGACAAAGATATAGAAGGTATATTACAAGGCGAAATACACGACATTGCTCTCTCACCACACGATCAGCAAAATAGTTCTCGATTGTGACTCATTTATTTAGCTCTTAATTTGAATCCGTTATGTTCTACGGTATTTTCAATATATATATTAGTGTATGGTTTGCATGGGAGAATACCTTTCAAAGACTACTACCAAATTGATATTTATTCATTAATAATTAGTATTAGCACTGATGACCACCGTATTAATAATTTACCTTCAGACGTAAGTACCTTTTATTTTTATAGGCGTATCAAATAAACGTAACTCACATTTGTTATTGGGACTATTAAACGTGAGGTCACTAAATACGGGTAAAGACGAATTACTGTATGCAATGGAAAGTTATAAACCGGATATATTAGCTCTTAACGAGACGTGGTTGAAAAAAGGCGAAGAAAAATGTGCGCCTGCAGTTCCGGGTTACGTATTCAAGCATAGACCCCGCGCAGGTCCAAGCCGCGGCGGCGGGGTGGGGTTCTACGTGCGGCGCGGGCTGCGCGTGCGCGTGCGCGACCATCCTAACTCGACGCTCGAGCAAATGTGGCTTGAAGTTACCATGGTCGGAGGATTGCGCTTGGCTGTGGGCACCGCCTATAGACCAGAGTCCGTGGCAGTGGATAAGGCTATAGACGCTCTGAGTGAGTCGGTAAGTGCTTTCGTCTATTGTAATCATGTGTTTGTACTAACTGACTTTAATGTTGATCTTCTGCAGCCAGATATAAATCATGGCCCTGAATTGTTAACATTCTTAGGACAACAGAACCTCAAACAACTGGTTCAGGGAGCGACGCGTATAACGGATCACTCTGCAACTCTCTTAGATTTAATTTTGACAGATACACCTGAGTTATGTAAACAGATAAGTATTCACCACAATCCATCTCTAAGCGGTCATGCTATGGTTATTTCTGAATTTCTTATTAAGAAACCAAAGCAGGCGCCGCGCGTTGTCACTTACAGATCTCTAAATAGGATAAATGAAGCGGAATTTAAAAATGATCTCATTACTATACCTTGGTCAGATGTTTTGTTGGTCGAAAATGTTAATGAAATGGTAAAACGATTCGAAAATTTATTGAACATATTGTTTGATAAGCATGCGCCGGTAAGACGAGTTCGTGTGAATGAAAAACCACATCCATGGTTAACCGACAATATTAGGCTTATGATAAATTTGCGAAACAAAGCACTTGTAAAAGCGAATTCGACCAAAATTGACTCGCATATGGTTTATTATAAAGAATTACGTAAATATGTTAAAGGTGCAATTAAACGAGAAAAAATGGCTTATTTTACTTATTATGTTAACAATAATCTAAGCTCCCCAGCTAAAATGTGGGAAAATCTTAAACGTTCTTCGGCGTTTGGTAGTGGAAACGTAATCCAAATACCTGAACATCTAAACGACCCCTGTAAAATTAACGATTCCTTTTTAGATATACCAGGTGACGGCCATATTGATCCGGATACTTACAGTTATTTTATTAAAAACAGATTTGGAGACACCACATTTCAAATTAGTGAATGTAACGTGGCTCAAATTTCAAAAATAATTCATAACATAAAAACGAATGCCTGTGGCCATGACATGATTACGATAGATATGATTCGTATGACTTTGCCGTATACACTGCCTATAATTGCGGCTATATTAAATAAGTCAATTTCCTCAAGTACATTCCCAGACACATGGAAGCTGGCCAGAGTTAAATGTCTACCAAAGAGTACCTCTGTAGAAACCTGTAAAGACTTAAGGCCGATAAGTATTCTGCCAACCATGTCAAAGATTCTCGAAAGACTGGTTTGCTCTCAGCTAACTGGATACGTAGAACTTAATAAAATGTTACCAACCATTCAATCCGGGTTCCGCAGCGGATACAGTACGACTACCGCGTTAACTCATGTGACAGACGACATAATATCAGCTACTGACAAGGGTAAATGCAGTATATTAATTTTACTTGATTTTTCACGGGCTTTTGACTGTGTTAGCAAGGAATTATTAGTAGCAAAAATGGCCTATTACGGATTGTCATTGCAAGCACGGAAATGGTTTCTATCATATTTAACAGACCGTAAACAATATGTTCTTACTGAAAATGATCAGGGAAATGAGTTACGATCGTCTGTTGAATTGGTTAAAAGAGGTACACCTCAGGGTTCGATTCTCAGCCCGTTGTTGTTTGCTATGTATACTGCTGACCTTAGCAAACTACTCAAGTACTGTAGTATTCACCTATACGCCGATGATACCCAAGTATATTTTTCTTTTGACCCGCAAGACACAGAAAATGCTGTAAAAAAAATTAATGAGGATCTAGATGTAATTTACAAATGGGCGTATTACAATAACCTAGTTCTTAACCCCACAAAATCAAAATACCTTATATTCGGTTCTAAAATACAGCGTAATCTAACAATTAGTCTTGATCCTAAGGTGGTTATTAACGGTAAAACTATTGACAGAGTAGATTCGGCCAAGAATCTTGGATTGATTATGGATAGCGATATGCGATATAATGATCATATAAATACAAAAATAAGAAATGCTTTTTTTAGGTTAAAAATTTTATATGGTATTCGTAATTATCTAACAGAAGAAGTGAGGCAGATTTTGGTCGAGTCTCTCGTCCTGTCACAGTTTAACTACTGTGACACCGTATATGGGCCACGTCTGTTGGCCAAAACTACACAAGCAATTCAGAGGGTTCAGAATGCCTGTGCTCGATTTTGTTTTTCGGTCCCAAGGCGATCTCACATTACGCCGTTCCTTAACAAGAGGAAAATTCTGAAAATGACAGCGCGTAGAACGTTGCATATAGCTAGTCTGGTTCAAAATGTAGTTTTTAGTCAGAAACCAGAATATCTATTTAATAAGTTTCGGTGGATGAAAGACGTTCATGGTCGAAATACTCGCAGTAAGTTGCGAAACAAAATGAGCATTCCGCAATACAGAACTGCTGCCTATCGAGGTTCTTTTAAATACGCGGCGTCTAAGATCTGGAACGACCTGCCCCCACCTCTGCGAATTAATATGTCCCGTTCAACTTTTAAACGCAAATTGAGTCAAAAATTACTAAATAATCAAATTGAGACAGAAGGTTTTCAATCGGTGTGTGCTATCTTAACTCTTTAGCTCTCTCTAGTGAGCAACGTCTAAAGATCTTGAGCTACTCGTTTTAATTAAGGGTATTCTCTCATAAAAGCCATAAACTTCACTCGTGTTCAAAGCCCCAGTTGTATTAATTGGTTAGCGCCCAAAACGAAAATAATTTTGATACCGTGTGACACATACTGCCTTTCGCACCACCTATGAGAAAAATAAAATTGTTGCGATTTATTTTCATATTTCATTGTTATTTCTTAGGCTTGTATTAGAAAGTCCTTGAACCTTCCCTCCTAGTAGGTAAGAAAAAGATCCATACTCGAATAGGTGGTGTGAAAAATAAAATTATTGACTGGATTAATTATTTACTTATTTAGTGCCTAGCTGTTATGGGCCTCTACCCGCATATCTGTCAATGTTGCTTAGTGTAAGAGGGGCGGCCTGAAAACCAGCGTTGTGTAGTTGTCTGTTTATTCGGTGACTGACACAACATATGCTGAGTCCGCTCCTTTTGTCACATTCAATGTGTAAAGTAGGTTAAGTATGGTTCGTGAAATATAAATTGGTAACTTTCTACCTACATTATAGTTAAAATAAACATTCAATTTATATTTCTCGGATATATAATGTATATTTTTCTCACACTTGTCCATGTAGTTACTGACATAGTTCCAATAAACTAATGTAATGTTTTCTGCATGCGGGTGTGATTAAATGCATTGTGGTGCTGTTATTTTTTTAGTTGTGGCAACAAATACTTTCTTATTCTTATTCTTATTCTTAAGTATTGTTTGGGTAACTATAACCGCAACTGCATCTCTATAAGTAATAAACCGGGTCAACACTGAATGAGCAGTGGCGGTAAAATATAGGAAACAAATGCGTTGGTACTCGTGTAAATACACTCGCGTCATACTTGTGTGAGTGAGATATGACGTGCCAGGGTAAATGTGTGTTTACCAAGAGCTCATGGTATGGCTACAGCGAGGTCACCGTAGCGTGAGGGCCGCATGCACGATGGAGAGGCAGAGTGTGTCCATACTGTATGTTAGCACTATTTGAGTCAAACTTAAAATCATGTTATGAGTTTTTCCGGTGGAAATTTTAAAACTTAAGGGCTATGAGAGTTATTTTTTTTTATTTAACCCTTATTCTCATTTAAAGGCACTCCTTTTCTATTGAATTGTATAATAAAAATCACGGCTACACTCCTACCAGTTGCTTACTATTGGCCACAGGAAAGAGGGGCTTTACAGTTCAGCTGAACACGTACTTTTTCATTCCTGTGGTCGATAGTTAACAGCCTGTGAACAGGTAGTAATGATATTTATCATACAACGCAATGGAAAAGAGTACGTCTTAATGAAGATTAGGCTTTCATAATAAAATCAAGCTTTATGTATTATAACTTTTAGATTGTCCACCGGAAAGACTCCGAACATGGGTTTACGTTTGACCCATTTATTTATTATACTGTGATTTTCCGCAGTGATGGAGCCGATAGTGGGCGGAGTCGGTGCACGCGTGGACCTCCGCGACGTGAAGGTGCTCGAGCGACTCGGCGGCACCGTCGAGGACACCGAGCTGGTGCACGGGCTCGTCATCCCGCACCGCGCCGCCAACGTCAACGGCCCGCACCGGCTGGAGAAGGCCAAAGTGGGCCTCATACAGTTCTGCATATCGCCGCCCAAGACTGACGTGAGTAACTGTGCCGCTGCGGTCACGTGACGTGTCACTAGCCTTGCTCATACACCCGTCATCCCGCACCGCGCCGCCAACGTCAACGGCCCGCACCGGCTGGAGAAGGCCAAAGTGGGCCTCATAACAGTTCTGCATATCACCGCCCAAGACTGACGTGAGTAACTGTGCCGCTGTGGTCACGTGACGTGGCACTAGCCTTGCTCATACACCCGTCATCACGCACCGCGCCGCCAACGTCAACGGCCCGCACCGGCTGGAGAAGGCCAAAGTGGGCCTCATACAGTTCTGCATATCGCCGCCCAAGACTGACGTGAGTAACTGTGCCGCTGTGGTCACGTGACGTGGCACTAGCCTTGCTCATACACCGTGGAGGACACGGGCTCGTCATCCCGCACCGCGCCGCCAACGTCAACGGCCCGCACCGGCTGGAGAAGGCCAAAGTGGGCCTCATACAGTTCTGCATATCGCCGCCCAAGACTGACGTGAGTAACTGTGCCGCTGTGGTCACGTGACGTGGCACTAGCCTTGCTCATAGCTGGTGCACGGGCTCGTCATTCCGCACCGCGCCGCCAACGTCAACGGCCCGCACCGACTGGAGAAGGCCAAAGTGGGCCTCATACAGTTCTGCATATCGCCGCCCAAGACTGACGTGAGTAGCTGTGCCGCTGTGGTCACGTGACGTGGCACTAGCCTTGCTCATACACCGTGGAGGACACGGGCTCGTCATCCCGCACCGCGCCGCCAACGTCAACGGCCCGCACCGACTGGAGAAGGCCAAAGTGGGCCTCATACAGTTCTGCATATCGCCGCCCAAGACTGACGTGAGTAACTGTGCCGCTGTGGTCACGTGACGTGTCACTAGCCTTGCTCATACACCGTGGAGGACACGGGCTCGTCATCCCGCACCGCGCCGCCAACGTCAACGGCCCGCACCGGCTGGAGAAGGCCAAAGTGGGCCTCATACAGTTCTGCATATCGCCGCCCAAGACTGACGTGAGTAACTGTGCCGCTGTGGTCACGTGACGTGGCACTAGCCTTGCTCATACACCGTGGAGGACACGGGCTCGTCATCCCGCACCGCGCCGCCAACGTCAACGGCCCGCACCGGCTGGAGAAGGCCAAAGTGGGCCTCATACAGTTCTGCATATCGCCGCCCAAGACTGACGTGAGTAACTGTGCCGCTGTGGTCACGTGACGTGGCACTAGCCTTGCTCATAGCTGGTGCACGGGCTCGTCATTCCGCACCGCGCCGCCAACGTCAACGGCCCGCACCGACTGGAGAAGGCCAAAGTGGGCCTCATACAGTTCTGCATATCGCCGCCCAAGACTGACGTGAGTAGCTGTGCCGCTGTGGTCACGTGACGTGGCACTAGCCTTGCTCATACACCGTGGAGGACACGGGCTCGTCATCCCGCACCGCGCCGCCAACGTCAACGGCCCGCACCGACTGGAGAAGGCCAAAGTGGGCCTCATACAGTTCTGCATATCGCCGCCCAAGACTGACGTGAGTAACTGTGCCGCTGTGGTCACGTGACGTGTCACTAGCCTTGCTCATACACCGTGGAGGACACGGGCTCGTCATCCCGCACCGCGCCGCCAACGTCAACGGCCCGCACCGGCTGGAGAAGGCCAAAGTGGGCCTCATACAGTTCTGCATATCGCCGCCCAAGACTGACGTGAGTAACTGTGCCGCTGTGGTCACGTGACGTGGCACTAGCTTTTAGTAAAGGGGACGCACCTTTACTAAAAGCTAGTGACACGTCACAATTAGAGTCTCACGCAATTTTTTTCTCGCGAAATTACTTAATTCAATGTGGATGCAGCTAACAACTTGATATGGTGTCTATACTTTGACTTTGTTGTACTTTTCCCTCGGGTGAAACGCTCCCACACCAGTGTGGGATTCCATTCTCGCGAGACGGCTTATGCAATGGTCGATTATAAGATAATAACGAGTATGTGCCGCCATTCTTCGCATACTTCTAAGAAAGTTAGGAATTACATTTTCCTAACTAGTGCGGAAAAGTAAACTTTGCGTGCGTCAATTTCTCTTTTTAAGGCACTTGTTAAGAAAAAAGTCGTGCGATACACGTGTAAAAACTTCTTTTTACCTCGGGTGATTGTTGCCCTCGTTTCACTCGGGCTCCAACTTTCACCCTCGGCGAAAAAAATTTTTTTTTGCACTTCTATCGAAATGTACTATTTTGATGTATCTTAATTTTATAACTTTGTATTTAAATTAATGATAGAGAATTCTCGCACTTTCCATATATTTGTAAGGTAGCTGTCATAGCCGTTACGTTCCCAACAAATTAGTCTTTCTCGTGGAATGAACCAATGTAGGTGTAGCCGACTCGATATGGCATCTGTGGCGATCAAACATGGACAATAATAACCCTTCAATGTCGTAACAGATTGTACCATAGAAAAAATCAACTGCGAAAGACTCTGGTTGTCACGGGATTCGAACCCGCTTCCTCTCGATTGCCGGTCCAACGTGCTTCCAATTACACCAGACGACCTTCCGTGAATCACAGCGAATTTAGTCCATGGTATTGTGAAACTAATCACTAGCGACATCTGTACTCAATGTTTTGTAGGTACTACAACCTTAAGCAGCCACTCAAAGACGTGTGTCTACCACAATCGTCCGCAAATTCGACAACTCTCCGTTGCGTTGAATTTGCTATAGAGGGAGCTGTAATAACCCTTGTTTACATTCGTAGATGGACCACAACGTAATAGTGTCGGACTACGCCGCCATGGATCGCGTGCTGAAGGAGGAGCGCCAGTACATCCTCAACATCGTGAAGCAGATCAAGAAGGCCGGCTGCAATGTGCTGCTTGTGCAGAAGTCTATCTTGAGGTCAGTTAAACCGGCATTAATGGCAATATTGGCACAGTTAGGCCTTCCCCCTTATTCATAAACGCCTCTCTAGCAAACTGATAAGTATAATTTGTGTCTATCTGTCTTAGCCGTGTGGTGACGGCAGTAAAAATACATTTGTCACCACCCCAACTCCTCCTGCGGGTGTCGTAAGAGTCGACTAAGGGATTGAAGTGTCACTTACCATTAGTTATTTCATAAAAGATTGATGATGGGCAGCAGCGTCATCATAGGGGACACATTACTGCGATCGCCAATCCGCTTGCCCAGCGTGGCGATTATGGGCATTTACCTCCTAATGCATCTATATGCATAGTTAATAGGAGAGGCTACGTCCAGCAGTGGACTATCATAGGCTGATGATAATGATGTCTTATCCTCTTAAGGCCCAGCCATACAAGAGAAGCTTAATATACACATTGAACCTGTAGTCACTTGCGAAGCTTTTAAAATTGTAAACTTAATATACACGACGAGAATATAATACAAGAAGGAGCTTTGTACTCATGTATCTTTTTTAGCACAGATGATGCCTTTTTTACGCGCTAGTGCGAGAAGTGGCTCATTGTACGACAAATCCAAAACTTTGGAGGGCCATGTGTACTAAAAAAGTCGTATGAGACACGTTCAAAAAGGAAATTCGTAACTAGTGTCGATTTAAAACATCGCCACTCGTTTTGAATTTCATGTTTTTCGCACTTGTGTCGTAATGTACTATTATTATTATTATTATTATTTTATTTTAGACAGGCAGCTAAAGCTGGTACGTCTAAATCATAGTTCACATAACACGATTTCACTGTTTGGATAGTTTATCAAGTCTATTTTTGAACTGATTAACACTGGTAGAGTTCACAACTTCAGAGGGTAATTTGTTCCAAGCTTGTACTATTCTGTTTGCAATGAAGTTTTTTCCTATATTTGTTTTGTGCTTTGTTGTTACTAGTTTCAGGTTGTGTCCTCTTGTGCGCGTGTTTGAGTTTCGTTTGAACAGGTCGTTTAGTTCAGGACAGTCGTAGTATCCGTGAATGATTTTGAAAGTCTCGATCAAGTCTCCTCGTTCCCGCCTCTTTTGCAGTGTTGTCAAGCCCAACTTAACTAATCTTTCTTCATAAGAGAGAGTGTATTTCTAGTTATTCAAGTTCCAAGTATAGTCTGGATACATATTTGTGTGAAAATATTCCAAAATGTTTATTTTTTCCCCATTTGATCCTCATTTGTCTATACAAACTACCCATTGTCTACTGTCTTCCTATGAAGAATTCTGCAATCGGTAGAATTCTGTAGATTAATGTCACTTGTAACAGCTGTTTTAACAATAAAATTCCGTTGCTGCAGAGACGCTCTAAGCGACCTCGCAGTGCACTTCCTCGACAAGATCAAGTGCATGGTCATCAAGGACATCGAGCGCGAAGACATAGAGTTCGTGTGCAAGACCCTCGGCTGCCGACCCATCGCCTCGCTCGACCACTTCACTGCTGAGAACCTGGTCAATGTGGACTTGGTGGAGGAGGTCAATGAACCCTCCGGCAAGTACATCAAGGTGAGACATCATTCATCATTCTAATCCAACAGCCAGAAGACATTCACATACCCCAGTTGGAACCTACCTACATGCAGCGTCTCCCGGCAATCTTCATCTTGTGGGCGGACATTTGTTTTTATTGTTGTTGTCTTTGCGTGCAATGTGGCCTGTCTATTGCCACTTCAGCTTGCTAATTCGGAGGGCTATGCCAGTGACTTTAGTTCATCAACGGATCTTCTCATTTCTCGCCTGCTACCGCGAACATCGAAGTTGGTACATTTCGTGGATTTATGAGTATTTCTCAAAAAGTTGTCCACTTTAAATAAAAATAGTTATCTGCTTATGAAAAGCGTTATTAAGCATTAAAATCAAGCTTTTTCTGAGAAACTGTATTACATAAATTGTTGAACGGACCGATGTTATTGTTTAAAAAACGTTTTACACAATGCAGGCTATTAAAAAAAAAAAATGTTTGGTGTAGTAAAATAGCTCCATATAATAGTACATTGTGTATCAAGGTAGGTAAGTACGGAATTACTAACGAGAGTGTTAGAAGCCCGACGCCGTAAGGCGGAGGGCTTTTATGACTCGAGTTAGTATTCCGCTTACCGACCGTGATGCATACAATGTTTTTCATCACACTTGCCAACCAAAAAATTTATTTTTAGACATAAATATTTATTAAATTACGTACTGACATTTCTATTACTCCCTAGGGAATTTCACTTTTCTATTACTCCCGCTACGCACGCAAGCAATGGCGCGCTTAGACAGCAAGTGTGATGAAAAGAAAAATGTTCCCATCCTGCCCTAGAGGTAATAAATCTTCGTGAAATTTATATTTTCAAATATTTAGATAGGGTTTGATCCTAAACTACAATTGACAATATTTCAAAATCTTTAAGGTGGGCTTAATCGAAAACCATTTCGGTAAATATGCTTCCTGAATGTAATCCGGTACTTAATTTATTTTATTTCTCTGTAATTTAATAGAAAATCGCAAAAAAGTGGAAACCGGAAGCGTGACGTCATTACTATGGCTGTATAAGATAAAAAACTACATTATCTTTAAAAGTAAAATATGTTTCCGGTTTTCACAAATGTAACAACGTCAATGTCAACGTCATTGTCAGTTTTGATAGTTCTAACAGTTCTGTGTTTAAGTCTGCTCGCGGTCTCTTTTTTCAATTTATCGTTTTTTTAATAATTTCAACTGATTTATTCAACAACCTGGCTTTTCATACGGATTCTGTTGCATCTTTCAACGGTAACATCAATAATTGAAAACGGATACGATTCGGTAACTTGGCATTCAACACGGACATCGAAAATGAAGACATCAGACGAATTTGTGCAAGATACGTAGTATCTTCTTAGTAGTCTGTGTGTGCAAGCTTGTAGCACTAACTTGCCATTTGTTGACACGGCTATGATGCTGAACTTCACGCAATCTAACGATAAATTTAATTTGGCCGGAATACGAGGTGCAAAAACTAGAAACTGAGTTGAATGTAGAAATTTGTTCAGCTGGATTCTCTTTCATTTCACCCATAATAGGAACTTCACCAGATGGCATTACATCAGAATTTGTTGTAGAAATAAAATGCCCTACCACAAAAAAGAACGTATTAAATTATGTGAAGAAAAATAATGTTTGTGAGAAATTGAGAGTGCAGGTATAAAATGCAGATGAATGCTACAAACATGACAAAAGGATTGTTCTGTCTTGCCGACCCACTATTTGAAAGCAATAACAAAATATATAAGTACTGGGTGAACTATGATAAAGATTATGCTGATAAACAAATATTATCAGCAGAAAAGTTTTGGAAAGAGAACATTTTTAAAACAATTTTAGAAAGTGTTAAATTATGAACCTGACCCCAGGATATTCTGTTAAATTTATAATGAATAAAACTCGTTTTTAAATTGTATTTTGTTTTATTTTTAAGTCTATTGCTAGGTAAATATACTAACTCCAATTTTAGGACTTTAACACATTCGCTGCCACCCCCCCCCCCTTTCAAAGTCAAAGTCAAAATATTCTTTATTCAATTAGGCCCAGCAACGAGCGCTTTTGAATCGTTAAACTAAATAGCGAATGAGAGAAAAAAAAACTACCTCCGGTTCTAACCCTACACCACTGCCTGAGAAGAATCCGGCAAGAAACTCAGCGGGACTTTCTTTTTTCAAATAATAGTTTTATAACATCTTACAGCTAACATGCATTAATTGAAAACGAAACATCAATTTGATTTAATATAAATACAGATATAGTACATTAACTAGAGATGAAGTCTCTAATAGTCAGAACAATTATATAAATTTAATGAATTTTGAGAAATGTATAGATGTAAAGATATATGTAAAAGGGCATACAATTGTTTTTAGTTAAACGTTAAAATTAGCATTATTATACTGCTAGAGATGTAAAGGTCTCTAGTTGTCAGAGTAAAAAGAAAACAAACGGATACATTTCACTAAATGTTTCAGAGATGTATAAGGTCTCCATGCGTCATAATATTAAATAATCATAAATAAACAAACATGTAGCGAATTCAATTTCTCATATCAAGAACAGCAGGAAAATTGTTTGAATTTAAGCCATGAGTGAGCTTTTTTATATGAAGATTAACGCATTGGTGGCAGCAAATGCGTTGAAAGTAGGTATATTTATTCTATGTTAACAAAAACTAGGCTCCAAATAACCAAGTAGAGGAGGATGCTACCAGCACACTTAGATGAAATAGAGAGATCCTGTATGAACAATAAAATGTAATGGTAATAAAATAATACACTAAAGAGTAATAAAAACAATAGTAATAAATAGCTATTATTTATAGACCAGTTATTATTGCTCTGGTGTACATAATTTTTCCCAGTAGTTACACCACCATTATGTTGATTTAAACTTTCACAATTATAACTCATATTTTAACGACAAACTGGCTTTAATCATGTAAACTTTTATTTAATAGTATCCTCACATTTTGGGTATGATGGCATTGGGTAAGCCTAGATATTGCATTGGTTTTTTCTTGATAACATTCAGCAAACAATCCCTCCTCATGTGATTATTTTTCTCTCTCCGAGTCGGTGTACAACTACTTGGGGTATCGTCTTCAAGTAATTCATAAGTGCTACCGACACCTGATGGAACTGGAGATGGATTGCAGCTTGTGTCAGTTGAACAGGTTATTTCATCAAATTTGCGTTTTTTGGCTCTTTCCTTTAGAAGTGTACAATTTATTCCTTTTTCTTTTGTTGATACCTGAGTTTGAATTTTTTTGTTAATAACAGTAGGGCAGCATGATAAGAACATTATGCAGTAAAAATGGTATAGGCTTCGCATTTGCAGTAGATGGTCCTGCTTGGTCATCTTGTTGGTTCATTTCCGCTAATGGCTTCTTCAGAAAATATGCTGGAAGACGAGGCTTCAGTTTACAATTGACTTTAATTTCTCTCCACTGAACTGATAATTTTCAATCTCCAACTGTAAAATGACAAATTGATTTTATTTGATGTATAATTAGTAGCTTATTTAACATAAAACTTCAATGAACAAAATAGAAATGTTATCATTTCTATATTGTTATTAAAATGTTATCAAATATGATACATATAAGTATGTAGACTTTTGATCCTAAATAACACGCGGTTGGTAAGGAATGTATTACTATTTGGCGGTACTTACATTCAGGTGAGGTGAGGTCTTTTGGGAATATGTTTCAGCCCAGCCGCTCGACACCATTCCGCCTTATGTCCAGCAGGCACACAAAATAACTTTTACGAGTAGTGGGATGTCTTTGAGCTGTTATTTTTGCACGTGCTTAAAAAAATTATGTACTTGGTTACGGGCGGAGGTTTATAGGGCTCCTTTGACGCCTTAACTGTATTCATTATAGGTAATATTATAGTGTCTGTCCAGTTCAAGTTCTATTTAAAGTTTTGACACCAGTGTTGCCAGATCCAATCTGAAAACGTCGGAAGAAATTTTGCCTAGAAATCAGGAGATTGGTAAAAATATCAGTAGACGAATAATTTGTTCAACCTAACCTTACCTATATCCGGTTTTTTTCTTTCAATGTTTATAAATATGTTAAGTTAATCATAGGTTATTGTACAAAATAAATATTTTGTTATTATGTTATTTTACCAATTACTCAAATAGTAAATTATGAACCATTTTTTCAATTAAATGATTGGTATGATTAATTGCAAATTAAACTGCAACAAAAATCAAGATTGTACCTATTAACCTATTAACAAAAAAAAAATATCTGACAACAATCAACAATACAATGTGCATACAAAGAATGACACATTGTCTTTGAAGATTTTATTTTCTCATTTTCATACGATGAGTAAATGACCTACTACAGTACAGTTATATTTGTAATCAATTTCTGAATGAATATTATCCTGTCCGGATAAACAAGTACCTATATTAAGACACAATAACTACCTACTTAGGATTAATATAAACTACAAACTAAATCTTAAAAAATAAATTAGCAAAAGTAATATTAAAATATTAACTTCAATAAAATTAAACCGAAAAAAAACTCTTAAAAGGAGCTACCCATCCAAACCGCCCCGATTGGTTCCCGCCGCAAAGGTGCCCATCACGTTCGCAGCGATTCTACGCTGAATCGCGATGGACAGTCTCTGCTTTCCTGCAGATTTTTAAATTTTTGTTAGAACTCATCATGCAAACCAAAATCAAACACCGTAAAATAACACATCATGCTGAGACCCAAAATGAAAAGCCTAGCCTAGTCAAATAACAAAGAAAAATAATTTAGTAGTTAAAATAAACTAGGTATTTGTTTAACGCAAAACATATATTTGTTAGTATTATTAGGAAAGCAATATACGTAATAAAAAGTGATGACAAGATCGAACTTCTATTAAAACACACACCGCACATATAGACTTTATATTTTTTGTTAATTACTTACCCAGATGTATTACCATTCCAACCAAGCTAATCACCCACTCTAATTCTCAACTTAACAAATAACTAGTAAAGTAAACTTTCGAGTCGAATGACATAGTATTTAGGCGGCAACGGCAATAATTATTAAGTTTAGTCTTGTCGTTCTCTATAGTCTCTGGATTTGACTTGATAATTTTGAGCTTTAGTGTGTTTAAAGGAGTCTACAAACTTAGCCATATCAAAGGAGTCTACTAGCATTAATACGAGTTTGGAATGGAAATCGCATCCGATGTCGATTCTAAACTAGTGCCACCGGCACCAGCGTTCCGTTTTCAATGAAAAAATCATAATGTAGAAGTGAACTACGAAAAATCAGGAGAATCTGCTGAAAATTCGGTAGATCAGTAGACATAGCCCAAAATCAGTAGATCTCCTGAAATATCAGGAGACCTGGCAACACTGTTTGACACTGGCACTACTGACAGTTACAACAAACGTCATGTCAACTGTCAACAGTCTATTTTTTAAATGCAAAGGCAATCAATGCTTTCAGGCATAGAGATGACGTCACAATATACTTTGGACCTTTCGGAATTCGCTACTTTTATATTTGATATTTTAGATGTAAAAAATAGTTTTCAGGTAAAATAAAAAAACACGTATCCCTTAAAATATTAATATCATTCGACACATAACATAAAATAGCCCACTAAAAAATATGAAATGTTGTCAATTATATACATGAAACAATGTTTTAAATCATAGAATTGAGCTTTCCTTGAGCTTTTTAGTATTTAAAAATAAAAAAACACTTTTTTTCATTCTCATACATAATAATTGAAATAGCAAGTGTGAGATAACCTTAAGAATAAGATCTCAGGTGACTGACGGCACATGTCAAAATAAGTTTCATTAGGATTTAATAAAGGTTGCAATACACTTGTTCAGTCATTAAAGTTATTTTTTTAATAACTCAATAACAGTAAGAGTTAAGGTACTAGTTTCTTAGACAAATTGATTATTTTTGACCTAATCTAGTAACTGGAGTTCGAGGCCAAAGAATCTACGAAAATATTGCCACAACAATGAAATGTTCTTACAATAGTAAATCCTTATTTTCTTAAAACTCCTCTGGGGCCTCTTTTATTCTTAGTGTACATCAATGACCTCCCTCTAGCCATCTCACATAAATGTATACTGTTCGCGGATGACACAACTTTATTAGTAAAGGGTGGAGACGCTGATACATACGAAGATACTGTTAATAATGCATTAGTTGACATAAATAACTGGACATATAATAATAATCTTGATATAAATATGACAAAGACATTTTATATTCAATTCCATTCATATAATAGCATTCCAATTCAATTAAATATTAATTATAATAATGTACCCATTTCAAAATGTGAAAACATAAAGTTTTTAGGACTAATTATCGATCAGCACCTTAATTGGAAGGAACATGTAAGTAATGTTTGCAACAGACTGACTAGATTCATATTTGCTTTAAGAAAATTAAGAAATACTGTTAACATGGACGCAGCAATCACAGCATATCACGGTGTTGTATCGTCAGTGCTTAATTACGGACTATTGCTGTGGGGAAACTCGGTGGATGTCGAAAGGGCATTCATAGTTCAAAAAAATTGTATCCGTGCAATCATGAATGCATGGTTTGACGATAACTGTCAGCCGCTGTTTCAAAAAACTAATATATTACCGCTGCCTTGCATGTACATAAAAAAAACATGTTTACTAGTAAAAGCCCACCCAGATCTATTTAGAGTGAGGTCTGAATTTTATAATAGCCAGAGAATACAATTACAAAATCTTTTACACCAACCTAGATGCCACTTAGCGATATATAAAAAGAACGCTTATAACATGTGTATAACTTTATATAATGACTTGCCGAATAGCTTAAAACTTTTAAGTGGTAAACAATTTAAAAAACAATTGACTAATTTTCTTCTGGAACAATGCTTTTATAGTGTGAAGGAATATACAGATTTTAGTAGGCGAAAGGCACAATAAAACGATCCCATCACACACATACTGGCTCTAGGGTTTTCACCTGGCGATGGGTCTTTATTCTTAATTATTTGTATATTTGTTGTTAGTTATATGCTAGTATAATTAATAAATACGTAGTTTTAAGAATCATTTGCATGTCGTCATGTTGACGACTGAATACTTCTCCTACCACCTACACTACCATCTGTACTAGTAATACAAAAATAAAAAGAATTTATCTTTATCTTTAAACAAACGTTGAGATATGTTATTTATTGGTAATTTTAATTCTTTAATTTATAGAAACAATATTATTTACTTATTTTCACGTAAATATAAGATATTTTAATGAAAACTTAATTATCCGCAATTATTAGTAATATCTCTTATAGATGCACTAGTACTCGAACTAGGACATTTGTCCTACATTTGTGCATTTGCACTGTTTGCAATTCCTTTCTGTCGTACTAAATATTTAAAAAATTCTTATTTAGTTAGAGCGTGCTCTTCATATAATTCTAGTTACTCAAATCTAGACTTGTTCAATATGAAGCTTGGTAAATTTGTTTCATCGTTAAAAAGTCATGTCTAAGTTTTTTTTCCCGTAATTAAATTGTGTGTTATATAAGTTTATTCCCTCTTACAAATGTCAAATATGTTATAAAATAAAATATAATTTATAGTGAAGGTACCTACTCAATGTTCATACATTATAGGTATTGCTAACGCATGTCGAGTGATGTTACTTGATAAACTTTCTTCTTTTTATTTTTGTTTTTTCTATATTGATTAATAATGTAATTTCAGATTGTATAACAAGTTCTCTTTGAGCAATTTCTGCTTTATACCATTAGTGGAAACTGTTTTGACTAATGTAATAAGTCCCATAATTTCATAATACTGTATTATTGTACGCTGTTTGTTTCCCAATAAAGAAAATAAAAAAATAAAATAAAATAATTAGTAACAAAGTTGGTATTGCGCTGGTATCACCTCGGGTGTTAATAACATTTGGTACAGCAATTTAACTACTCATAAATTAAAAGGTAGGTATGGTTAAATTACTAAGCAGTATAAGTACTATAGGTACTATACTATTACTAAGCAGTTTTAACCCGTAATAAGGCAGGGGTGCCCTATTACGGGTTAAAATGATGGGAAAGAAATTTGGAAATGTAAAATGCATTTTTTGTATTTTATTTTTTATTTGTCTTCTTCATCACTTATCCTCCTGAGTCCTGGGTAAAAATCGAGTACACTCCCATAAAAGCCGAGAGGACTTATCCTCCTGAGTCCTGGGTAAAAATCGAGTACACTCCCATAAAAGCCGAGAGGCCTTTATGACGCCCAAATAATTTGTAAAATATGCTTAAAATATGCCTCTTAGAGTATATAACCAACTTTGTTCCAACAAAAATGTGATAAACTCATTTTAAACCTTAAAATAAGCGACAGTAAGTTCAGGACTCAACACTGATGGTGTTATAAAGGACTCTCGGCTTTTATGGGAGTGTACTCGATTTTTACCCAGGACTCAGGAGGATAAGTGATGAAGAAGACAAATAAAAAATAAAATACAAAAAAATGCTTTCATTTTACATTTCCAAATTTCTTTCCCATAATTTTAACCCGTAATAAGGCACCCCTGCCTTATTACGGGTTAAAACTTCTTAGTAATAGTAATAGTATAGTATGTATAGTACTTATACTGCTTAGTAATTTAACCATACCTACTGTCTTAACAAATATGGCACGCTGTCGTATGTGTTCACTGGTAATTCAACGTCTTTTTAAAATAGGCTTTGAAACGTTGGCTCTTATCATTTTAAGTTCTTTACAAGAAAATGTTGTCATATCAATGTTAAGAATTAAAGATGTGGAATTAAAGATATTGAGACCGACCTGCACATTTTCTGCTGTTATCGTAACCCTGTGAGGACAAACCTTGGGGAGTTCTTTGAGAGAATGGAAAAGCTCTTGGAATATTCTTTTAATAAAAAATGTGTAATTTGTGGCGACTATAATGTAAATATTATGAACGACAGTAATGAATGTAATGAATTCCTGAATTTGCTAAAATGTTATAATTTCAAACAAATAATAAATGAGACTACATTTATACGTAATGGCAGTGAATCTTGCATAGACAATATCTTAACGAATTTAAGTGATGGTTTTATTGTTAACACTAAAGTAGATCATAATAACTTAGCCGATGGTCACGCTGGAATTTCCTGTCAGATTGAACTGGAATCAAAATCATTAACGAAGGGCAATAAACCTGTTTTGACTAGAAAAACCCGAAAACTAACAAAGCACGGTCGCGAAGCCTTTAAAAGACTCATTAGGACTTATGAATGGGACCAAGTTGAAGATAATTTTTTCTTGAACAAAGTAGGAAGTATTTTTAAAAAATGTTTTAAATTACAATCGCAAAAAGTAGTCCTCGACAATAATAAACGAAGCAATTGGATTACCAAGGGTATTAAGATCAGTAGTAAAATGAAGCGATTTCTTATTAATATTGATAAAAAGACATGTGATGCCTCAGTTCTGAGATATCGGGAGAAATACTTGCTCTTATTTAAGAATATTGTTAAACGAGCTAAAAAAATGGCTGTACAATCGGAAATCAATTATGCGAATGGCTCTTCAAAATCCATATGGAATGTGGTTAACAGACATAGAAATAAGTTTAAAAAGAGTAAGGAAAATATTATTTTAAAAAATGATCATAGAATTATTACGCATCCTAAAGAAGTAGCGGAAACTTTTTCTCAAATTTTTGACAATAGTAAAGTAAAAACAGGTAATTCTCTGTCAGCTATCTCTTTCGTTGAGCAAAATTCTACACGGGTGGGGAATGATATGGTCTTGAATCCTGTCTCTGCATATGAAATTAAGAAGTTGGTACGAAGTATGGCAAACAAAAGATCTTGTGGATATGATGAGATACCGATTACTCTTATTAAGGATTGTATAGATAATTTTGCAGACCCTTTAGCGAACTTTTATAACAGATGTTTTAACCATGGTACTTTCCCAGACCAGCTAAAAATTGCCCGAATTATTCCAATTTATAAAAAAGGGTCTAAATACGATCCAAGAAACTATAGGCCAATTTCATTGTTATCCATTTTTTCGAAGATTTTTGAAAGGTTACTTAAAACCAGATTGTCGAATCATCTAAATAAATATGATGTACTCAACCCAAGACAATTTGGTTTTCAAAAAAACTTAGGCACCACCGATGCTGTTGACAAATTTGTCGATGATGTCATATTAGAATTGTGTAATAGAAAACGGGTAGCTGGATTATATTTGGATTTAAGTTCCGCGTTTGATATGGTTGACCATGACATTCTTCTCCACAAATTAAACCATTATGGCGTTCGCGGCAAAGCATTAAGTTTGTTCAATAGTTATCTGCGAAGTCGGAAACAATTTGTTGAAATCACTAGCATAGCAAATGGAGTTGAAACAACTATAAAATCAGAATTGATAGAAGTGACGAGAGGTGTACCGCAAGGCTCCGTTTTGGGCCCTTTACTTTTCATAATTTTTACGAATGACTTGGTTAATTACATGTCTGCTAAGGTGCCAGGTTTAACAGTTGTAGCATATGCAGATGACACTAATGCAGTTATATCAGCTAATAGTATGTCAGATCTTAACTCAAATATCAATAATGCACTTGCTGCTTTTGATATGTGGTTTAGCACAAATAACTTGAAGCTAAATACGGGTAAGACTAATGTTATGCTCTTTAAAACTAACTCTAGGTCAAAAGATTATTTATCAGTAAACATGTATGGTAGTGGAATTGACCAAGTAGAAGCTGTTAAATTTTTAGGAATATTTATTGACTCGCAGTTTAATTGGAAAGACGAGTTGCAGCACATTGAGAGCGCTATATGCTCGGCCTGCTACGCTATTCGGACTTTACGTGATGCAGTTGATTTAAGATATCTCAAAATGGTTTACCATTCTTTAGTGGAATCGAAACTGAGATACAGCATTCGATTTTGGGGAAATAGTTTCAAATATAATGTAAACAGAGCTTTTGTATTGCAAAAACGAGCTATTAAAATAATAACACGAACTGCTCCATGGGATTCGTGCAGAGAACTTTTTGTTAAACTTCAAATTCTGACAGTACCCAGTTTGTACGTTTTGGTACTGCTGACATCATTTGTGAAAAATCTGCATGAAACAGAAGAGCAGAGACTAACCCGGTTAGCAACACGAAAAAAACGCATTCCGCACAATTTTTTTCCGAATTTGCAAGTGGCGAAACACTCTATTCGATACCAGGCAGTAACCTTGTACAATAAATTACCAGATGAGTTTAGGATAATAAGAGAATACCATATTTTCAGGAACTCCCTTAAAAGGTTTTTACTGAAAGGCTGTTATTATAACATTGATGACATATTTACTATCCAGAATTCTACATATTAGTGTGACATAATATTTTTTTTTGTTATTTTTATATAGACTCCAATTATTTTAATTTTTCTTTTCAGAACTGATGGATGACTTAATGATATTTGATATATTATTTAACTTACTATAACCTCTTATCTGTTTGCCACGCCCTTACGGGTTCATGTATTATGCTGTGTATTATGTATACCTAACCATAAGCATGTTTGCAATAAAGAAACTAAGAGAAAAGAAAAGTTTTTAGGTATTTACGTGTTTTTAAGAAAATCCTAGTTTTGACAGCCATATTAAACAAAAAGGCGTACAAACATTACACAGGTATACAGTGTGTGGCCTACAACCGGGGTGAAAATTTAAACGGTGCATTAATAAGCTGATCAACAATCATTTCCACATATTGTAATTAAAAAAAAAATTTTTTTATTGATATTTTTTGTTCATGTATTTTTCATTAATATGGATTAATTTACTTGAATTAAAAGTTATCAATAACTTATTATTTTTAAATCATTGAAAACTGTACAATTTTTTTTTTAAACCTTAGCAAATTAGTGTAAAAATAAAAACAAAATTATTGTTATGACTTCGTACCTGGTATACTATCAAGATGTCTTGCGACTGACAAGCTACGACATCGTGATGCCAAGATCCAGTACTAAAGGTCCATAGCTTTGAATGACAATATCTCCGAACTTAACCACTTTGAAACACTAAGACCTTTACAGGATTATTGCCGATAGTCTAAGGAGTCACTCATTTCATTTTTTTCCCGTGTTAAGGGCCACACACTGTATAATGTTTTTATTAGGAATTATTTTAAATAAATAAATTAAATAACAAAAAGGTTGTGGAAACCTGAAAACTTTATTTGACAATGACATAAAAGACTTTGACGGATTTGACAATAACGCATCTGTCGTAGTTTCGATGGCCTCGAACTCCAATTACTAGATTAAATAAGCTTCCCTTTAATTTAACGGAAATAAATAAAAACACGGTGTAGACGTATTGATAAGATACAAACAATACTTTGCAGCTTGCTAAGTCAGGTGACGTTTTTGTAGTCGTATAAGGGGGTGAGAGACTTTTGAGTATGTAGGTCACGCTGAAAGTTTCGGTAATGACCTACTTAGAGATCAATCAGCAAATAGAAACAACTGTTTTCTGAATATATAACTCTTTAGTATTTTTAATCGGTCAACACCTGTAATTTAGGATTTCATACCATTTGAAAATTGTGTGTCGGGCGATTTTACGATTTTCACCCAAAATTTTTATTCTGTAGCGTTTTTACTCTACATTCAATATGTTCTTACTCAATAATGAAGCAGAAATGGGCTTAGATTCTTATTTGGTGACAAACCGCTGTTCTTATAGGACTGCTTGTAAAGGTGCATTCAGACCAAACGAGAATTCACTATTCTAACCCCCTACTCTACGAAATTCGATCATTACACAAAACGTGATTCGTTGATTTCGTAGAGTGGGGGATAGAATAGCGAATGCTCGTTTGGTCTGAATGCACCTTAATAGTTTTCACAAATTGTATTGCTTTCTATTTTTTCTTATGGATGATTATAGAGATCATCCCCTAATTTCAAATCACACTAATGTGGCAAATCATAGAGAATTCACAAAAAGTTTCATGTTAGGAAATTCGGACATCCTTAGGTATCCATATGACTCCCTAGAAAAAATCTAATATCATTTCTTATAAAAGCTAGTCTCACTCAGTGGACTACCCAAACCTTCCATACAAAATTCCGAAAACTGAAATTTTTTTATAAAACTTTCAGTTTTGAAACTTTTATATAAAAAGTGACCTAGGAAAAATTACCTTTGAGGGTTGGTTAAATTTTATTGAAAATTTGTACACATTATCAAAAAGAGTTAAGAAAAAGTGAGAATTTAAACAAAAGAGGCATACTTAATACAGTTTTCTAGAGGCTCGAAAACTTTTAGTGTGACCTACGTAGGTACCAATGCCTAGCGGGTTTACCTCGTGCTCGGCCGCGTTAAAGTGACGTGCCGCCTCGCTCGAGACACATCTACACACTGGCAGTTGTTTTTTCGCGAAGCAATTGCCTCTCGCGGCTTCTCGCGCAGATTGGAGTCTAATCTATTTTATATTATCCTCGTAAAGCCATCGTACTGCTTGCGGTTCGCTTCGCTTGGACCACAAATTTGCGTCGGGTAAAAATGGGTCGCTTTATGCGTTTGTTGTACAATATACTATTAACTGTTGGCTGTTGAGATCGACTATCTGCCTAGTTTTAGAAGAAACGACTTTGATTGTTATCAAAAACAATAAAACAAAGGAAATAACATACAAGCCTAAATCCCCCAAATCATTTGACGAGGAATCGACTTAAGTCGGCTAAAAACGTTTTAACGCGTATCGGCATAAGAGTGAAAAAGACGTCGATGGGTCCGGATCGGCACGCTTCGGCTCGATTGATTTGATATATATTATAGAGATATTTCCCTAAATAGAGCTTCGTGTCCCAGCAGTAAGTTGATTCCTGTAAGATTATTTTATTTATTTTATTTTATTTTATTGAGAACCAGAACAGTCACATCATTAAAGTTACAAGAAGTACACAAGTACAAGATAAATAGGCATAAACAGACCTGTCGGTTCCTTAATGTACTCAATATTAATCACACTTGAAACTACATTATCCGTGGTATTAATTTATTCCCCAGATGACGGGCTGCAGCTCGGGCGGGCGCACCGTGTCGGTGCTGGTGCGCGGGTCGGCCGGCGCCGTCGTGGCCGAGGCCGCGCGCTCCCTGCACGACGCGCTGTGCGCCGTGCGCTGCGTGGCGCGCCGCCCCGCCCTGCTGCCCGGCGGGGGCGCCCCCGAGGCCGCCGCCGCCGCCGCCCTCGCCCGCGCCGCCATCGCCGCGCCCGGCGCCGACCACTACTGCCTGCGAGCCTACGCCGACGCGCTGGAGGTGACTGTAGTATACTGTAGGCGCCCCCGAGGCCGCCCCGCCCTGCTGCCCGGCGGGGGCGCCCCCGAGGCCGCCGCCGCCGCCGCCCTCGCCCGCGCCGCCATCGCCGCGCCCGGCGCCGACCACTACTGCCTGCGAGCCTACGCCGACGCGCTGGAGGTGACTGTAGTATACTGTAGGCGCCCCCGAGGCCGCCCCGCCCTGCTGCCCGGCGGGGGCGCCCCCGAGGCCGCCGCCGCCGCCGCCCTCGCCCGCGCCGCCATCGCCGCGCCCGGCGCCGACCACTACTGCCTGCGAGCCTACGCCGACGCGCTGGAGGTGACTGTAGTATACTGTAGGCGCCCCCGAGGCCGCCCCGCCCTGCTGCCCGGCGGGGGCGCCCCCGAGGCCGCCGCCGCCGCCGCCCTCGCCCGCGCCGCCATCGCCGCGCCCGGCGCCGACCACTACTGCCTGCGAGCCTACGCCGACGCGCTGGAGGTGACTGTAGTATACTGTAGGCGCCCCCGAGGCCGCCCCGCCCTGCTGCCCGGCGGGGGCGCCCCCGAGGCCGCCGCCGCCGCCGCCCTCGCCCGCGCCGCCATCGCCGCGCCCGGCGCCGACCACTACTGCCTGCGAGCCTACGCCGACGCGCTGGAGGTGACTGTAGTATACTGTAGGCGCCCCCGAGGCCGCCCCGCCCTGCTGCCCGGCGGGGGCGCCCCCGAGGCCGCCGCCCTCGCCAGCGCCATCGTCTCTTTCGTTGCGTAGTCAGAAAGAATCATAATCATTTTTCATATGTTAATATTGCCACCTCAAAAAGAGGGATGGATATACTTTTACCGGTTTCTACTAACCGACAAACTGGTTTACCAGACTATACTGTCATGTCTCTTCATTACATTTCTCCCCTGTAGTTCTAAGCTTGCGTTTCTCTAAATCTATTCATTTAGAGGCTAGACGATGCCGCTTATTTCCTCTTCACTATTCCTACGACTCATCTTGCCACTCTCACGCAGGTGGTCCCCTCAACGCTAGCCGAGAACGCCGGCCTGAACCCGATCGAGACGGTAACAGAGCTCCGTGCTGCCCACGCGACGGCCGGCAGCGCGGGCGCCGGGGTCAACGTGCGGCGCGGCCGCGTCACGGACATGCGCGCCGAACATGTGTTACAGCCGCTGCATGTCACCGCGTCTGCGCTCGGGCTCGCCACTGAAACCGTGCGCGCTATACTCAAGATAGACGACATTGTGAGTACCATTATAATTCGGGAAATATTATTTGACCGACTGTTATCTTACTTACGACCTTTTGTTTTGCGTTAACACTTACTAGACAATCAGCAGACTAGCACTTTTCTATTGTTAATGATGCGAAACTAAAGGTCGTAAGTAAGATAAGAGTCGGTCAAATAATATTTCCCGAACTATACCTTGATAGATAGTCTAGATCTATCTTCCTAAAGTAATGGACGTTGACATTTTTACCTACTGGGCACGAAATAAAGTTGATTTTAGTTTGTACATTTTACGAGACAAAACAATTGCAAGTCTATTTTAATTGAATAGAATTTATATTTGTTCATAGTGAATAATTATAATATGGATGCTGGTTTGTAACAATGTGTTGACTCTTGTAAAACTTTGATGGAAATTGTAAAGCTTTGATAAAATTAAAAAACATCGTATTTTTAAATTAATCCATTACGCACTGGTCTCACCGCGAGCTGCTAAGCTATGAACTACCACAGTGATAGCTGATAGCTGTGCGAGTATCGCCGTATCTCTTTTATTTACGCGAGAGTGCGTATCTTTTGTTCGTGTTTATAACCGATAATTCATAGCTTAGTAGCTCGCGGTGAGACCAGTGCCTTAACAAAGAATTTATACACTGAAGAACGAAAAAGAACCGTTATTTTGTATGAAGAAAATACCGGTATCTGACTGATCCCTGTCCGAGCCTAACGTATCGCTGTGATTCTTAATCTATTTTAATTGGTAGTCCAGGGTGCTTAGCCAAGTTGCCAATCGCTAGCGCTTAATCGTCAATCGTACACGAAAGACAGCTAACTGTCTTTGTCGCACTCATATGAAAGAATGACAGAGAGGGAAAACTACGATACGCTACTAAACGCTAGCGATTGGGAACTTGGCTAAGCACCCTGCACTGTCAGCTACAAATCGAATCGCTGACAACGACAAATCGTACCATAAACGCCGACGACGGCTAATACCGATAGCTTTCACTGAGATCTTGTAACTCAGCTACGGACACGCAATTGCAGCGCAGCAAACGTTTTCTCCGACAGGCGCAATCCGATGTTTAAAAATGCTTGTCGCGCCGCAATTCGCGCAAGTCCGTAGTCAAACTGTTACGCAAAACAACACAAGGTCAATAGCCGGTCTAGTACGTAGGCCTCTCCTATTAACTATGCGTATAAACGCATTAGGAGATAAATACCCATAATCGCCACGCTGGGCAAGCGGATTGGCGATCGCGGTAATGTGCCCACTATGATGGTTGATGACGCTGCTGCCCATCATCAATCTTTGACTCTTCAATCCCTTAGTCGACTCTTACGACACCCGCAGGAGTTGGAGTGGTGACAAATGTATTCTTATTGCCGTCACCACACTGCCGTACTGTATGGGCCCGGCTAATTACAATGGACTAATACGATGGCAAGAAAAATAAAACAGATAGATAATGTATTCTTATGGGTATTTTTTTTTTTTTTCAGGTAAACACCATGAACTGAAGTGCCTACGCCGTTATTCACAAAGTATTAGTTTTAATCTCCTTAGTTCAGATAGAAGCTTGTTTTAATATTCGTCACAGGATGGCATTTATGTGTATTCAATATTCATATTAAGTCATGTTATTACTAATTCAGAATTAATCTTGCTTCGCCACGAGTACTGCTAAAGATTTTAATCAGTAATTAGAACTTTGCAAAAAGTTCATAAATATTTGTCACAAGTTTTTGTGTTTGAGATAGAGATATATAACGTGTTACTCCACCCACTGAAAACCTGTAACGGGGTGATTTGGTAGGTTATACTAATTTGCTGAACAATATTTACTATGGACCTAAGTCTGAAAATACATCTCCAAAAAAATTTGGCTCTTTCATTCAAAATGTCGTTATCGATCGGTCACAATGTATGAAAAAGACAATTTTTTTAGAAGTCTTGATTGGCCCGGCCCCATTGTTCAGTATAGCCTACTAAATCACCCCATTCAAGGTTTTCAGTGGGTGGTGTAAAATGTCCCTGTATATCTCGTATATATTTATTTCTGTATTAATTTGGTGGTACTAGCTATAAAAGATGGATTAATAAAGGCTTGAAATGCCGAAAAAATGTACGAGGACTATACAAATTCACATTAAATTAATATTTCCAAATAAAAGTATTAATTCAATGGATGTGTTTAATTTTTAATTTAATTTCGTCATACTGATCCCACGCCGACACCCCAACGTCATCGTTATTCTGCTTTTAACTTTTTAACCACCAGATTTTTTTCATGGAGCGAGCCCGTATCACCACCACGCAGATCAGAGCTCGCATTTGAATGAGACTCATTTATTACACACCGTGAAAACCTAATCAGACAACGGCGGGGTGAGTTTGACATTGATTGTCTGATATATCAGACTACGGCGGTTAAAAGGTTAAAATCTTGGATCCACTTGGAAAATAATACTGTTTGCATTTAACTGTTGTCACCTTTTCAATATAATTTATTTCGTGTTATGATTACTACTGTGATCATGAATCAAAATCACATTTGTCTCTAATATGGATGTAGCTGATAACGTACGATATCCATTACCATTAGCCGGGTCTAGACCGGGCAAACGTACGAGTACGTAGGTTGCCCTGAAAGTTTCGGGAATCGGAAAAAATACGCATTTTAATGAAATAAAAGTACTTTTGTTGTTTTTCAAAGTATTCTCCTTTGTGTTTAATACACTTTTTCATTCTCTGAAACCAGTTTTTAAAACAGTCTGAAGTGGGGGTTGACAAAATGGCCATTTTACAAGCGTCGACTGCTTCTTCCGCGGTCTGAAAACGCTGACCACGCAACCGATTCTTTATTTTCGGGAAAGTAAAAAAATCGTTGGGACTTAGGTCGGGGCTGTACGGAGGATGGTCCAGTAATTCGACGTTTTCGCCCTTCAGATAGTCGTCTGTTTTCTGAGCGGTGTGAGGGCTGGCATTATCATGGTGTAGTATAATACGGCGGTTAGGGTTAGTTTTTCGCAGTTCAGCAAAAACAATCGGTAAACAAACGCCTATATACCAATCGGCATTGACAGTTCTTCGATCTTCAAGAGCGATAGTCGCCACGTGACCCGATTTGGAGACAAACGTGGCTACCATTTTTTTGATCGTGCTGCGAGAACGAACAACTTTTGTCGGCTTCGGTTCGTCTTCGTAAACCCAAACTCGAGATTGGTTTTTCGATTCAGGCTCATATGCGTAAATCCATGATTCGTCACCTGACACAATACTAAAAACGGCATTTGAGCTTCCTCCATTAAATCTTTTTAAAGTTTTGCGGCACCAATTGACACGTACCGTTTTCTGGTCGTCAGATAACAAGTGAGGAATCCACCGGGAAAATAACTTCCGCACGCCCAACTCTTGTTGTAAAATAACTTGTACCTGACTCATTCCAATGCCTAAAGTCTCTTGAATCTCCCGATATGTAACATGCCTATCTTCCTTTATCAGTTGGCGAACAACATCGATGTTTTGATCGGTAACGGCCGTTTTCGGTCGACCCTCACGTACGTCATCCGCAAGAGACACACGGCCACGTTGGAATTCCGAATACCACCTGTATATGGTCGTCTTTGAAGGTGCTTCACTACTAAAAGCAATAGTTAATCGGTCTCCACATTGTTGTTGTGTTAATCCACTTTTAAAGTCATAATAAATCATTGCTCTAAAACTTTCGCGGGACAGCTCCATTTTCACCAGCGACTCAACGACTTTAAAAAACAATTGAAAATCGGACATTGTTTTTTTTTTCTAAGTGGCCAGTGTTTTCGAATAATGAGAATATGCTTGTAAGAAAGAGGTATAACACATGTCAAATATACGTTCCTAAGTATTAAATTCCCGAAATTTTCAGGGCATCCTACGTACCTATCGCATGCCTCGGCCGAGGCACGTCCGCACTGAGCTGCCTCGCAAGCCTACTGACCAGTTGGAGCCTTTGTACCGTTTGTTATCCAGATTTAATAGCTGGCTGCTAATGCCCTGACCACGACATTGGTCTAAGGCGAGCGGGGCGGCGAAAACGGTCTAAGCGGTGAGCATGCCACGACAACGGTCTAAGCGGTGGGACGTAATCAAAGGATGCAAAATGTCATTATCAAAAGTGATCCTTCAGTGTCTCGAAATTATTATTTATAAATTATTTTGTAAGCAATCGTATTTAATATACAATAATATTAAACTTACCGCTCTGATTCGGAAAATGTTCTTTTATTTCTTCCCATAACCGTTTTATTACATGCCGCAACTTGTGTTGCGAATGCTGTGCCATTCACAAGGCAGGCCTATTTAAAAATTTACTTAGCAGGTTCCGGGTTCGAATCCCGGCGAGGGCATTATTTGTGTATTTATTTATCACAAATATTTGTTCCTTGGTCGTGGCTGTCTATATGTATTTAAGTATCTATATGTATCTATGTCTATCTATCTATTATATATATCGTCGCCTGGTACCCACAACACAAGCCTTCATTGAGCTTACCGTGGGACTAGGTCGATTGGTGTAAGATGTCCCAAGATATTTATTTATTATTTACTTATAAACGCCTTTGTGTCCAACATCGCGGAGCGAATAAAACAAAATATTTTGATCTTTAAAATTCCGTCCGATACGTGCCGCCGCTAAGACCGTTCGCGCCGCTCGGAGTCGTGGCATGGCTCAAACCGCCAGTGCATTTAATCTCGCCGCTCCACAGTGTTATATGGAAGCCAAAAAAGTGACATCCTCGTTTTATTACAAATTACTGTTCTTTAAACCATTATAAAAGCGAGACTAAAACTCCCGCGTGTCAGTTTTGTGTAGTTTACGAGGAATAATTTTTTGAACATCGTGTTTCAGATACTCTGATATTACGAAAAAAAATGATATTGTGCAAATTATTAAAGAAACTGTCGTGTTGTCCTACGTGTTGCATAGAACTTTCAAAGACGTGTATTTAGAGGCAATGACGGCCTCTCTAAGTACATTCGTTTCAAAGATATTAATTATTTATTGATTTTGGTATTTATTTATTTTTCTTTCATATTCCGCCGTAGTCGCCAGAGATATTTGTATGACAGCTTCATTAGTATGTCTTCTATATACCCTATTTTTTACAAGAGATAATTCCATGGAACATTCAAGTAATCACTTAAACACTTTATATCCGGGTTATCCGGCTTCTAGGGTTGACACTTCGGTATTTTTTAATTTAGACATAATTTTCTCAGGGATATCTATTATTCTTGGTTTTGATGTGTTCATTTAAAAACAATGTGGTGCCACTGCTTCGAGGACCGATTTATTGGTAAGTATCTTGCGAGTCGTGTTTGTATATGAAGGGTAAAAAAACCGTTTCATACATTGGATAAGTTAAATAAGATAAGCGTTAGTCTCATCAGACCCAATAATATCAAAACAACGGATGTCCCAAAGACTAAAAAATATAAAAAAAACCGGCCAAGTGCGAGTCGGACTCGCGCGCGAAGGGTTCCGTACCATTATCGTATAAAAAATACAGTTAAATCAACCAGCCTCAAAAACTATAGGAGATAATTTAATCAAACCAAAAATCGTTGATAGAGTTTATTAATGTGCATAACATATATTTTTTTTTTGAATTTTATATTGCGTAGTTTAAAAAATAGAGGGGGGGGGGAACACATTTTTCAGACTTTGAGAGCTGATATCTCGAAAACGATTTGCTTAAATAAAAATGAGATTAATAAACCTTGATATAATTTTCAAAGACCTTTCTATTAATACCCCACACGCTTATATACAACTAATTTTTTTTTCTAACCCTCAGTTACATGTATGGAGGGCCCCCACCCCAATGGTTTTTTTTACAATTTAGTATCATAATCCTGTAGCCGTTTATACAACACATATCGTTACCAAATTTCGTTACTGTAGCATTTATAGTTTCCGAGTAAATCGGCTGTGACAGACGGACATGACGAATCTATAAGGGTTCCGTTTTTGCCATTTTGGCTACGGAACCCTAAAAACGACCCCTGCCACCTGCCGCATTATAATTATTAAAAGCACCATAAAATCCATCTATACTACCATGATGAAGTCACAATACAAGACGGCAGCTTTTATGAGCTTCAAAATGGGGCAGAGATCCTGCAAGTAGAAGAAGACAAACAATGACTTGTCATTGAATGTCATACTAAATGATAATTTAGCATGGCACACATTCGGCTGACACCTCATGTCATAGACCTATACTCGAGTTTTAATGCCTGCCTTTATGTACAATCACATAAACTGCTATTTTAGATATGATTCTGATTTTACTTTTTGCTACTTTAAATGATACTGTTTACAAATAAATATGTTTTAAATATTTTTGGTCGTTACTTATTTTATTCGTGTTTTAGAACAAATATTTGCAAAAGTTTCTTATATAATAAACAGTATCAAACAGCATTTTGGTGTATTGTGCCGCATGATAGATAGATACTATTAGCGCAGCATAGTAAACAAATAGTTGTATAACCAGTTTAACCAATTGAATTCCCATGTTAGAAACATTACGTTATTGCATTTGTATGTAAATAGGTACTGTGTTAATTTTATATCCAGAGAAATCCGGATATTGGTAGTGGCAGCCCTGAACGAAAATGTCAATTGACTATAAATTGAATGTTCCGTGGAATTATCTCTTGTAAAAAATAGGGTATATAGAAGACATACTAATGAAGCTGTCATACAAATATCTCTGGCGACTACGGCGGAATATGGAAGAAAAAAAAAACAAAATCAATAAATAAATAATATCTTTGAAAAGAATGTACTTAGAGAGGCCGTCATTGCCTCTAAATATACGTCTTTGAAAGTTCTATGCAACACGTATGACAACACGACAGTTTCTGTAATAATTTGCACAATATCATTTTTTTTCGTAATATCCGGGTATCTGAAACACGATTTTAAATTTTTTTTTTCTCGTAAACTACACAAAACTGACACGCGGGAGTTTTAGTCTCTCTTTTATAATGGTTTAGAGTAATTTGTAATAAAACGAGGATGTCACTTTTTTGGCTTCCATAAAACACTGTGCGCTCGCCGCGCCGCTGGTCGCCTTAGCCGGTCGCGCAAGTAAATTCGCGCGCGATTTAGTCCACAGCGAATTCTCGTGGCATGCTTCTTTAGCGGTCTTGATTTTGTTTAATTCGCTCGATAAATGCGAAATATGGTTTCCCGCCTGTATGCTTAGCACATGATTGGCGCGACAGTATCTCACCGCGAAATAGTCTATCCGTCCCTCTTTTGTTAATATAGCTAGTGAAGGACGGAACATCTATCTCGCGGCGACATACTGTCGCACCAATCATGTGCTAAGCCTGCTGGTAGCCAGCTATGAAATGGGAATAACTTTCCCATCTCGTAACCGGATTTGGTAGCTGATTACCAAATGTGGTTACGAATCGGTAATGGTAAAGTCCCGCTTTAAAGCGAGTCACCTACTGGGATTTTATGCCCATTTTAAAGGCAGTTACGAAACTTTGACTACCAAATGGTACTAAAGGGGTTGGAGTCGGGCCTCGCGCACTTCCAATGTGAATTTTTCTATACCATTATGTATTATATGACGGGAGGAGTGAAGGAGACTGACCGGAGCCGTTCACGTCAGCGAGAAACCGACGACGATACAGATCACCTGAAAGATTATTCATCATCATTATCAGCCTATGATAGTCCATTGCTGGACGTACCAAAGCCTCTCCTATTAATTATGCGTATAGACGCATTAGGAGGTAAATGCCCATAATCACACGGCCAAAGATTTTTTTTCTGTTTTTAATCAGACAAATCTTCATTTAAAGATATCGGTGCAAAATTGAATCAGTACTAAATATCATCTAACATAAAAAATCCTTTTTTATATCTAATGGGTCAGTAAGTTTACAAGCGTTGTCAACAATTAATAATAAATTAGAAACTTTAACTAGCCTATTCTGAAATAACGAAAGAACTATGTCAAAGTTATGCACATTGACTCAGTTATGCACCTAACTGTATAATAGCTATTGGCGGTCAGCAGCAATCATTTACCGCCTCGATGTTATAATGCGGATTGACACTGGTAGGCACGCTGTTTATTAGTCGAGGGGCCTTTATTACAAAGCAATAAGGTTCCTATTCCTCTGACGTTCGGGACGATATAATGAAAATAATATTCAAAATAATTTAAATCAATATAATTAATTTCCTCTTATATTACAATAACCAAAATCACTAATCTATCTCTGATAGGGATGTATCTGATTAGCCGCCTTAATGTTAGTCTTGATGGCCGACGGCGCTTTAGGCATGGCCGGCGCGGCGGGCCCGGGCGGCGGCGCGCGCGGGCCGCCGGGCACGCCGACGCCGACGCCGACACCGCCGCCGACGCCGACGCCGGCCAGCGGCGCCAGTCCCGGCCGCAGCGCCTTGCCCGTGCCCACCGCCGTCACTAGCGCGTGTGTGTCGCCGATGCTGTGTGTAGGTTGCATGCCTGGAAAAGGAACTTTCATGATTGCTGATGCAGAGATTTCCCTTCCCTTTTTTTACAGATTGACGTCCTGTTTCCCAATCCTTGGACCAATATACCAGTTACCTAAAATGATTACTAACCTCTTCCCTAGGCACATAAAATAAAATCTGACATATGTTTTATTTTAATCATCAATTCATCATCATCAGCCTATGATAGTTCATTGCTGGATGGATGTAGGCCTCTCCTATTAACTATGCGTATAAACGCATTAGGAGGTAAATGCCCATAATCGCCACGCTTATGTTATGCCTTTACGCAATATTTTATTTTGGGATGGCGAAAAAGATTATGGATATATTTATTGAAATACAAACAGCTTACAGTAGAATTAATTTAAATACTCGCAAAAACCATGCACATCATTTTGAATGGGACAAATTTTTACATCGTTAATACCAAATTATACCTTTGTTTTATTTATCAGACTCTGATGAGATGAGGTCAGCTGGATTGTCTGACATATCAGACTATGGCGGTTAAAAGGTTAAAGATCCCATGAAGCAGTGAACGCAGGAATCTTTGCTCAATGGAATACTCACCTGCAGATCTCATTGATTCCCCTTCCCAATCCTCACGACCCTTGGATATAATCTCCCAGACATGGTTCACCACTTTTGTGAATTGGGCTACTTGTTTCTGAAATGAAAAGATTTTCATTCTATTTTTCCTATATAAAATTGTCACAGTGTGAAAAGGATAATTTTTAAATTTGCTTTTAATTTGCAAATGCTGATATCAATCTGTAAGCAACTGTTAGTTTTATTATTGCTCATATTACAATCCAAAACTTACATAATGTTGTAAATAGTACAAGCCTAGAGAATGGACAGTTAATCATAAAATGGAATATGAGAACACAAGTATTGTGCCTGCTGAACTAACAATGACAAAATTTGAAGGAAAGCTATATAAATTCCGGCACATTTAATTAAGGAAGAAAAAATTAAGAGACAGAAATAGGATACAGAGGAATAATTCATGCTAGTTTCATGAAAAAGTAAATAAATGTGAATATACCTGAGCCGTGTCATAGCTAAGTGTACTAGCTTTATGGTTAAACTGTTGCAACCTCTGCTCCGCCTGCGGCTCCGGTTTGGTGCGGAGCAGATCAGGTACCAAGTCATGTGTGCAAGCCGGCACCCTGCCTTCAGTAAGCCTTGACAGGGCCTCGTCTCTCTCGCAACCCAATTGAAGAGGGAGTACAACTAATGCTCGCAGGGAGGGCGCCATCTCTGCTTGGAGAATTTTACTTAAACCAGTCAACTGTAAATAATTTGCAAATTGTAATTATGTATACTTGAAAATTAAAAATCCAAAGGAGCCAATAACATCAAGTTCTATTGTAAATTTGCTTCCATGTTAAAGTAATATATTACTAGGATAATAATTAATAAAATACATGATACAACTATGGAGACAGATTAATAACCTGTTGGCCTTGAACAAAATAATTAGTACATCTATGTACGTATCTATATCGTGTATATGTATTAACACATTCACCTCCAGTACTGTTTCACTAAGAGCTAATACTATGCCGATCGAAATTATCT